>JAODGE020024370.1:0-12639 GCA_027574965.2 Ecitophya simulans
TATCAATACGCGCTCAATGCTAATTTGCGAGCGAAAGTGTCGTCGAGAAGATGCAACGAGAATATCGGACGATTGTTTCTTTGTTGTAGGCCGCGTCAAAGCAAACAACAGCCCAATCATCACGCAAAACATTCCAGCGACCAACGGTGTCATACACGCCGTCGACAATCTCTTGTGATTCTCGAACAACGAACGCCTAGCCTCACCGAATCATCCATTCTCTCGTTATTCATCGTCACTGCGGTAGCCGAAAGCGCCCCTCTTTATCGTGCAATTCCACGTAGATTTTTTAGGCTTAAGCTGTATATATTTTAATGTTTCACCAATTTTTAACCGGTACACCCTGGTACACCATTACCAAATCTAATGTGTTTGTTATTTATACTTGAACGTAATAATAAATAATGTGTCGATGTACTTTCGTCGAAAAAACACCATTTTGCGTCACCCTGTCTGGAATATCAGAACGAAGAATAAAACGTCGAGTCATTGCTTTTTCGTTTATCACATAAAGAAAGTCCTAAAACCTAAAACGCCCACGTCCAGCAGGTGTGCGGTATAATATAAGTCCATTACATCAAGTATCAAGTATTCGGAGCTATAAAACTAGGTTGATCAAAGAGTGCGATGAGTGTAATTGAAATAACTCACACGGCAATGCCGAACACATCTCCGCTCTCTAATTAAATTGCCGATCGCGCAAAACGATCGGCGCGACCAAGCTCCAGCCGTACAGAGCGACGCACAACCAGCTGGAGATAACTTTAACCCACATCGAGGCGGCGTTGGCGTTCATCGTCGTCAAACTCGAATTCGGCCTGCAAACGTGCCATCAGATTTCTCCGCAAGCGCACCCAGCGTCGCGCGCACTTACTTGTACCAATTCGTCAGCGTCATCATGACGTAAAGAGTGGCCAAGGCGAAGACGACGTGGAAGAAGCTCCAGTTGTAGGCCAAGGTCTCCGCCTCGTTGTCCCAAACTTTTTCGCCGCCGCGTTCCCCATCGTCGCGCGCCTCTCCACCTAGGATCGGAACACACTCGTGCTTAGATGCTTAGAGAAATCCGACGGACACGATGCCCAATTAGAAAAGTGCAATGGAACACGCAGAAACAAAAACCATCATAGCATTGAACGAATTAAACGAGGTTTGCGCAAATTTGCTACGAAATTTACTAGATCTGTTGGCATTACCTTCGTTATCGACAAGAGCGTCTTCGCCACGGCCCCGCACTAAGGAAGCAGTAATTAAAACGATTCGTTAAATACTACGAGTACGGTCTCTACTCATTTTGCAACGTCAGCGAGCGACTCACCAGCGCCGTTGTCCTTGACGAGCACGTGTTCGCTCATCGTGATCTTGGAGGATTTGCTGGCGGAACGCAGAGAGGAGTACAGCACGCAACACATCCACACGATCAAACCGACGATGCTTTCGGTGTCGATGCCCATGTCGGTGCTTTTGGCCGCGCGTCCTGCGCCAACGATGCCCAACAATCCCGGATTGCAATCGGAATCTTTACAAAACATGCATTTGTGGCTTTCCGTCGAAAGAAACGCGTGAACAGCTTTACCCGGCGAATTGGAAACGGCCGACCACGTCAAATACGTGACGTAGAGCGAGACGACGGCCGACTGCAAGAGTCCAGAGCGAGGCAGCTTGTCCTGCACGGCCGGGAGGATGGACAAGACGCTCGCCAAAAAGCAGAGGATGAGGTTGAACGAAATGAAGAATTTGTTCAGGGCGCAATCGTCCGACTGGAAATTACAAAAAGGCACATCACGACCTGCCTGGGACGCGCGCCGACGATACATCACACCTTCGTGAAGAAGACGAAGAGCAGCGTCACGCCGATGATGGTGAGGACGTAGCAGCAAAGAGTGGCGAGCAAAAGGGCGGCGTACCAGCCGCGAGACTCGGTCTCTTCGTAGTTCGTGACCCAAACCTCGGCCCAGCTGTGCGCGAAGTCGACGATCAAAATCAACTGTATCATTATGAAGAGAAAACCGCCGACCATGCCGAAGTACATCCAAGTCACGCCGAAACTGCCCTCGGGAATGAAGAACGCTCCGATCATTCCACCGATCAGGATCATGTATTTAAGACCCCAGAAGCTGTTGATTTGCACCAAGTTGCATCATTGCTAGCTGCTAGTTACGACAACCTGTGAAAACCTACCCGTTCTGTATGCCGCCCCTTGGATCCCTGGACGATTTCACGCCGATCATGATCAATGCCATCAGCGCAAAGAAGCATGTCAATGTGAAACAAATTCTATACACTGCAAGATATCCAACCGCTTCGCTGCAGTTGAAGGCAACCGAGGCAGGCAAATAATGTGACGTCGAATTGGTACAAAAAGGGACCTTCCGCAGAGCATCCTGCAGTCCTGGAGATAGAGTGATCGCCGCTGCAATGGTGGAGAGCAGCAGCATGACGGCATACATGATGCGACTGGACGTGGAGTTCTTGCACGACGGACACGCCGAGCAACAGAGCGAGCAGGCGGCGCTGCCGCAACAGCACGCCAGCTAGAAATAGAAATGAGCGCCGATGCAGCTACGACACGCCGAGCGATCGCTGCCGGACAAAAAGGTTGTGTTGTTTTACGCACCTGCGCTGCCGAGCAGAGTCCCAGGACGGCGCCCATCGCTCACGGGTTTTGGACGAAAATTTCGTGCGTTTCGCTTAAATAAACACTAGCCGACGATCGATGTGCGTTTCAGCTGTTGGCGCTGTTGGTCACGAACGTCACAAACACACAGGTCACGGGTCACGCACGGCGGCGAGCGAAAAAAGCGGCGCATGCGCAGCAATTGCTGCATTCGTGACATCTAAAGAACAAAATATTCACTACGTTTAACAGCGCCATTTATGAAATTCGTAGGTTAGAACGTTGATTTTCGTTTAGTGGCCGGTGAAACAGTTGAGAAGCGAAATCATCGAACAAGGTAGGACCAACGCTAAACGAGCTGTATTCATGTGTCTAACGCGTGTTTGTAAAGTTGATCTAAGTCCGCGATGGAGTTATCGCCCGACCATGTTACCGCATTGGAATTAGAAAATTCCAAGTTAAAGCATGAAGTAGCGCTCACAAAGGAAGAAAACAAACAACTAAAAACCGAATTGCTAGAACTGAAAATACATCACACCAAACTAGAACATGTTGTCAAAGATCTGGAGAAACAGCAATGCGAAGCTCGAAATAAGTTCAAACTGTTAGAAAGTGTTCAACACAAATATGAGACAAAAGCTATTGAGTCCAGCAATAGGGAGGAGCTAATTAGACTGGAAAATAACATTCTAGTAATTAACCATACATCATAACACGAAATAGAAGTGGTAGTTTTGTATTTGTAATATGTTGTAGAATCACACTCGGGAAGAATTGACTGCCAATATACAAAAGCTTCAGGCGCAACTAAACCACTTAGAATCAGAGAACACACAGCTTAAGACACAACTAGACAGTAAACAACAGGTTAATTCGGATCTCATTCAGAGTTATGGTTGTATAACGAGAACAATATCTGAGCATAAAAGGCAAGCGTTTTTTGTTTTTGTTTTTAATTTTGCTTTCATCTCACTGAACAATGATTACTTTCAGTTTGCTTGCTAAACTGAAACAAGAAGTGGAGATTTTTCTGAGAGTCAAAGATGATGCAGACTTAGACACATTAAATACTGAGCTAGCAGCCCTCAAAGCAGTGCTGGAGAAGACCGAAAATGAAAGGAAGCTTCTTTCAGAGGAAGTCTGTTACTATAAAGCGCATTCAGAGGCCTTGCATAGCACTCTGATGGAGGACTATTGTGTCAATCACAAACTCAATTGTATTTGCAATCAGGTTATTGGAGTTTGATTGTCTTGCATGCACCAGAAGCAACTAAAGCCATATTTTTTTAGTGGGAGGCAGAGTTTGAGCAAATGAAGCAAGTCGTGGAGGAACTTACGACAGTGAATACTCTTCTAAAGCCGACGCAAACCGAACGCTTCGACGAAAGCAATTTATAGCGCGATCGTAACGTCCATCTTTGTTTGCAGTCGTGAGCATGAGTCGAAGCGACGAAGACGTGGCTGCCGAAACGCTGGACGACTTCGACCTGGAGTCGGACGCAAGCGACGCCGAGGAGTTGACCGCCGCCGAAGTCATCAATCTGATGGAGGAGGCCTGGACGAACGAAAAGTTCGCGCCCGAATTGCTGCCGCACAAGCTGGAAATAGTCGAGTGTCTGTTGGGACAAATCGCGTCGATGGAAGAGAACCTGGAGAGTCTCGATAACACCGACTTCACCAAGTCGCTGTACCAGATGGAAGTCGATAGATTAAGATATCTAGTGAGTAGTTACTTGAGAAATAGGCTCGAGAAAATCGAGATTGGCGGTGCCGGGATTCTCAGGCAGGAGGAAGCGCGAATCGACCACGAACGCGATTTGTATTTAACGAAAAGCGAGTTACAGTTTGCAAGGCAATGCAAAGAAGGTAACGCATGCCGTCGTTTGCCATGATTTGCCACGTATGTTAACGCTTTCCTCGGGGAAATTTCGCAGCGTTCGAGGAACATATCGATGATGCGCTGAAATTTTGGCCCGGCCTGCCGCCCGACGAATGGAAAAAGGTGCAGGTCGATCCGAACATGTACGGCTTCGTGTTTCTGAAATCCAAGGCCGAGATCGAAGGCGTCGTGATCGACGACGGCATGGAAGAGGAAGGCGATCTGGTCGATTTTCGTCCCGGCTCCCAAATGATCATCAGCTACAACAGCGTCGCGAACTTGGTGAAAAAGGGCGACGTGGCGTTAATTTAATGCCAACAATATATAAATTCAAACATTCCAACAATCCAAACAAGTCGCACAGCACAACTAACTAAATTCCCAACTCCTCGAGTGGCACAGCTTAAGTAACAGAAAGATGACGTCGCGCGCATTTCATCGGCTACTTCGTTGCCGCTCTGGCGTCACGATCATCGTCGTCGTGGTTCGTTTGGCTTTTGTTGCTTTTATTGTCCTCAGAGTCGTTCAGGGCGATGCTGTGCATTGACGCAGCCGCTCCGACGACGTTGGCTTGTTCGTGGCTCTCTTTGGCGATGTGGAACAAATTGGCAAACATGCCGTCGCCGGTTTGCAGCAGCATGGCGTAGAAAACGCCGTCGCGGTTCTGCAACAATTCGTAAGGATGCGCGTATTCGACGATCTCGCCGCGGTCCATCACCACGACGCGATCGGAGTCCATGATGGTGTCGAGACGATGCGCGATCGTCAACACCGTGCAGTCTCGGAAATTTTTGCGGATGGTTTTCTGTATCAGCGCGTCGGTCCTGCAAGAATCGCAACAACAACAACACCGATAAGCTGCGTGCGCGTCGATCGATTTGGCGCGGCACTTACTGGCGATCAACGTTGGCCGTCGCCTCGTCCATGATGATGACTTTGTTGCGCCTGACTATCGCTCTGGCCATACAGATGAGCTGCCTCTGACCCGCGCTAAAGTTCGACCCACCTTCGCTCACCGCCTGGTCCAACTCGAGCACGACGTCCTTCAGCTCGACGTCTTCGAGCGCCCGCCACAGCGTCTCGTCGATCGTCCGGCCGAAGGGATCCAAATTGTGACGCACGGTCGTCGAAAACAGGACGGGCTCCTGCGGAATGATCGAGATGTTGCTGCGCAGGTCGGTCAGGCCGATGTGGTCCGTGTCCACGCCGTCGATCGTGACGGTGCCGACGATTGGGGCCAGACGAAACACCGCCGAAATTATCGACGATTTCCCGGCGCCAGTGCGACCCACGATTCCGACCTGTTCGATCAACTCGATCAACTCGCGCGCGAACGACGGCGAAAACGCCTACCTTGCATCCGGCCGGTATTTCCAAGTTCACATCCTTCAACACCGGCAGATCCGTGCCAGCGTACTGCAGATAGAGATTCTTAATTTTGATCTCGCCCCTTGCGGGCCAATCCCGATGGGGTTTGCGCGCGGGGGTGGACTCGAACGGCCCCTCCTTCTCCAGCCGGGTGTATTGCAACACGCGCTCGACGCTGGTCATGTTGTTGGCGACCTCGGTGGTCTGCCGCATCCCGTACTGCAGCATGCCGGTCAGTATCAGCGCCTGCGAGACGACCAGGCCGACGTCGCCCTCCGAGACGCGATCTAAACATCAAGCACGCACGCTGCAATGCGGCGACACGCGACACTCGAAGCGCGGCGCTCCTACCGTACGCGAAGAACTGCAGCGCCACGATCGCGACGAAGAGCACGCTCAGCAAGTCCAAATAGAAGCCGAACGCTGCGCCGGTGAAGATCATCAGGACGAAAGACGACGTGTGCCCATCCTGCAACACGTCGAACTCCTGCGCGACGACGCGCTGCGCGCCGCTGCTGCGAATCGTCGCGATGCCCGCCAGCGAGGCGGACACGTGCGAAAACACCGGCGCCCGCGTGACGGCCTCGAGGCGCTTGATGTCCTGCGCGGACGCCATGTAAACGCGCCGCACGCACGCGAACAGCGCGCCGAGCGCGATCGTCGGCACGATCATGATCGGCGAGACGATCCACACCATCGCCAGGATGCCGGCCATGACCAGGAATATCTGCACGGAGTCCAGCATCAGGCGCGGCAGGATCTCGTCGACGACGCCCACGTCCCGTGAGAAGCGGTTGAGTATCCGGCCGGAAGGATTCGTGTCGAAGAAGCGCATGGTCGCTTGCAGGAGGTTCGCGAACATTCGCGCGTGCAGCGACTGCGACGCGTTCATGCAGACCTTGTAGAAGAGCAGCGAGCGCGCGGTCGTCAAGATCACCGCGCCGAGAATGAGGCCGGTGTAGAGGTAGACGTTGAATTCGCGCGGGAAGTCGTCGGTGGCGCAGCGAAAACTCGTCGCGTTGGCGCCGTCGTCGGTGGCAGTTTCGGCGAACGTCGACGCGTAATCTCGCCGCTGTCCGTCGCACAGTTCCTCCTCTTGATTGGTCCTGAAAACGGCCGTTGGCGTAATTGTTCCGACTACTGCGCCACGCGGCCTACCAGTGCTTCAGCCACAAATCGCTGGCATTGCAGAACACCTGCGCGACGAGCACGAGAAACGTCAGCAGGCCGAGAGCGCAAGCGCTCGCGCCAGATTTGAAGTACTCGACGTAGGTCGACGTCGGTATCGCTCCCTTCTCCATCAACTCCTGCGTCTCCTGCGGCTCGTCCTCCTCGTCGTCGTTGGGGCTGGATTCGTGCGACGTGATGGACGTCAAGCGCTTGGTGCGCTTCGCAGCTTGGATCGGAGCGTCCTCTTCGAGGACGGCGACGTGCTTCAGATCCGCGTAACGCCCGATCTTCTCGATTTGCCCCTGAAACGAGTCTCGTCAATACCGCGCCGCCGCCCGACCGCCAATCGGCCCGCCCGTACGTTGTTCATGACGATGATCGTGTCCGCCGACTCGAGCAGCTGCAGCTGGTGCGTGACCAGGATGCGCGTCTTGCCGGCCAAATTCCGGCCGACGCACTCGTCGAACAGCTGCCTGGCGACGCGCGCGTCCACCGCGCTCAGCGGATCGTCGAACAGATAAATGTCCGCCGCCCGATACGCCGCCCGCGCCAAACCGATGCGCGCGCGCTGCCCGCCGCTGAGGCACGCGCCGCGCTCGCCGACCAGCGTCTTGTCGCCGTGCGGCAATTGCCGGAAGTCGGCGTCCAGCGCGCACGCCTCGACGACGCGCCTATAGCGCGCCTTGACGTACGGCTGCCCGAACAGAATGTTGTTGCGCACCGTCGCGGCGAACAGCCAGGGCTCCTGCGCGGCGTACGACACGTCGCCGTGCACCTCCAGCTTGCCGCCGCTCAGCGGCAGCTCGCGCAGCAGCAGCTGCAGCAGCGAGCTCTTGCCGGAGCCGACGGCGCCGACGATCGCCACGAGGCTGCCGGCCGGTATCTCGACGTTGATGTTGCTCAGCGTCTCGATGATCGGACCGGGCGTCCAGCTGGCGCGGCCCTTGACGACGCGAATCGCGCCTCGCTGCACCTGCTCGACGCGCTCGTCGACGTCGGCGAGCCGCAGGTTCTCGCCGAGCAGGAGGAATGCGTTGATGCGCTCGACCGACACGTGGCATTCGGAGAGAAACGCGACGCCCAGCGGAAAGAGGATCGCCATGTGCAGCTGGATGGTGTTGTAGAACTGCGCCATCGAAAAGACCAGCTCGCCGGTGAGCGGGCCGCCCGTCGACAGGACGTAGCAGAGCACGGCGACGTACAGACTGGTGCGTTCGGTGAAGACCATCAGCGCCGTCGTGTAGCCGAGTATGTACGACTTCTTGGCGATCACGTCGACCTCGAGCCGCCGCGCCAGCGCGACGACCTTCTCGAAGGGCCGCTCCCACGCGTACGTCTTGATGACGCGAATGCCGCTCGCGATCTCCGCCATTATCTTGACGCGATTGTCGGTGCGCACGGCGATCTCGGCGCGATAGGCGCCCTGCAGCCGCGAAAGATAGCCCTGCAGGGGGATGGCCTGCAGCGCGATCGTCAGCACGCCGACGAGCGCGGGCCAACCGACGCCGTCGTACATGAGATAGCCGGCGACGGCCGCCTGGATCGGCATGATCCAGATGTGGTGCAGGAAGGGGGCGCAATGCTCGAAGCGCTGCACGTCGTTGGACATCAGGTTGATCATCTGCCCGGCGGCGGTGCGACGCAGCGAGGCATGGCTCAGGCGCAGCAGCTGCAACACGGACGAGATTAGCTGCACAGTCGGGGCGGCGGCGGCGCAACGCACTCACCTTGCGATACATCAGCGAACAGCACGCGATGCGACAGCGCATACCGACGCGCAGGCAGCCGACGTTCGCGTGATGGACGCAAAGGACGTTCAGCAAGGACACGCCGACGACGCCGGCGGCCAGCAGCCAGCCGTCGTGGGCGGCGTACGGGCGCGCCGGATCGAAGTACTTGATGAGATGTGCGAGGATGATCGGATGGCTGAGCTTGAAGACAATCGATTGCAGGAACAGAATGGCGCCCCACACGGCGAAGGGGCGCGCATAAGTGGCGCGCAGCGTGCGCCACAGGGACGCGTCCTTCTTCTCGCGTTTGGCGCGCGACAATTCGTCCGCCCAGTTTCTGCAACCGATCAGTGGTGACTCAAACTTGCGCCCCGCGCGGCTGTGCTGTTCGCTCACTTTTCGAGTTCGTTGCCCAGCAGCTCGGACAAGTCGGGCGGCGTCGTGTTGTACAGGTCTCGGATTTCCAGGTCATTCTTCAGGCCGACGCGAAAGAACGGCAGCACCCAGCTAAACGCCGCAGGTCGTTAGTATCGAGTTGCCGATCACGTTGCTTATTGCTGCGATTCGATCCTAACAAACGATTCGTGCGCGGCGCATAGCGAACACAATGGCGAAAACGGCGATAATGGAAGAACGTTGCGATAACGACGCCGAATCAACAGAGTCGAATGTCGCACGAAAACCGAATACCGAACTAATTGCTAAATTAATTTATCTGCGCGTATCTCGGTGCGAGGTCAAGAACGCTTCGATTTCGATCCTACATGCTTCGAACAGACGCACGAGATCCACTTGCTAATCTCCAGGTGCAAAAGTTACAGATTTTATAATCATAAATGCCGATACGGAATGCCACCGAAGCGCACCAATTAGTCAGTTGTTTGGGCGGAACGCGTGTAATATAGTAATAATCAATAGATTGCTGTTGTTTGCGCAAGTTGCTTACCCGAACGCCAACTTCGTGAAGAAATTCGAGGTCACCTCCGGACTCTTGTTGTCGAATTTTCGACTCGTATCCATGACGACCGTGCGAACATTAACCTAAAATCGCGTCTTGCACTCGTCGAGCTCTCGCGTCCGCTCGCGTCCACTCGCGTCTATCAACTATCCGCTTCTGCCAAGGCCGACGTCGATGTTGGCGACATTCGTCTGCGCAACGCGACGCCGTAATGACTTACGTCGGCTCGAATTAGTGCGCGACTCGTCGTCGCTCGTCGAACCGTCTTTTGTTTCGCTCTTTTGCGCTGGTGGGATCGCCGTTTTTATACAGTTTGTGGCTTTTCGGTTCGGTGGGGATTTTAGCGGCACGCGCTCGTCATCGCTAATGTCTCGTGGCTGCTGCGGAATGTTCGGAATGCGTTTCGTTAGATTGGCGTGGTGGACGGACATGTGCGTGGTCGATGCGCACGAAGGCGTGCGGCCAATTGCCACCGAGACACGCAACACGAGCGACCCGAGTCGCACTGCGCCAGCGCTGGAAGCTGCGACTGTGAATCGATCAAGCCGTGCCGACACTATCGATCGCACGATCATTTCGAAATGACGAGATTGGCGATGAGTTTTTAAGAAGAGTTGTTTTGGCGTTTCCCCGGCAGATGGCGTTCGGCTGTGCTGCAATCTTTTAAGCGCTTTACGACAGTATGGCGAAAGCGGCGTGTACACAAGTTGATTATCGGTCTGAACAAATGTTTGCTCGAAATAAAACACTTTCCACAGTATATGTTTTGACGTTTTTGTTTATCGTCAGCACGGTGCGCATTGGTTGTTAGATGGCGCTGCACGAATGGCGCAAGGTGATGCAAAAAACAAACATGAATCGTTGGTTATTAGTGTATTTATGTACAAGCAGTTTGTCATTTATTTGAAATTCCTCAATGAATTCTTCTCATAATAATAATATTAGTACAGCCGACGGCCTACAACAACTCTAAGTTTCCGTGTTCGTTTTCTCATTTCTTCTCGTCGCATCGTACGCGCTCCACTCGCTCGTCTCAAACGTCGTTCGCATAATATGTAATATGGTAATTTTAATTAATTAAATCTTACCTACGCTAATGCCGTAAATGCGATAATTAATCAATCATAATCGGAAAATGCAATCGCAGTCGTCCGTCGCTTTCCGTCTTGCGCTTCCGTTCTCGTCGTTCGTTATTTACGCGTAAATAGAATACAGTGGAATATGGAATCGAAGCAAGTATTACCGTAACATTATCCGAACTATTTGCTAAAACAATAGACGCGCGAAGCGTATCGTTCGTTATGTATAGATGAATAGAACCGCAGCTTTAAGAACGGACAATCGACGTGGCCGAAACACTCGAATCAGAATTCGAGTCCTAAACGTATACGCACGCGCTAGAGCGCCGCAGCGCCATCTCACCGCGTTGATGCGAATTAGTGCCGCCAAAACTGAAGCGAGAGCGCCGCCCAGCGCGCCAAATTCAAAACACCTCAACGACCACAAACATAACAACGCGCGCACGCTAAACACGTTCGAAGCAACGGATCACGCGCACCGGGGTTCGGGTGGCATACTGTTCACTACGTCCACTAGCGAGTTCTCTTCGCTCGCGCCTCGGTCGGTCTGGAAGAACTGGGAGACAGAGTGAGGGGATGAGTGCGGGGGAGTGCGGGGTGCGGGGTGCAGCAACGGGTAGCGCCTGCGTGTGGCAGTTCTTCCCTACTAAAATTGCAATTATCGTTAATCGTAAGTGTTGAGTAAGTTGCTTATTCGTTTACGTACGTTACGTTAGTCGTAAGCGTAATCGTCGTCTAAACGCGCGTCCGCTTCGTTCGTGCATGATATGTCAGTGTGTCACAACGTGCGCCACTTTCCGCGATTTGCATTCGCCTATTTCGTTCCGCGCGTTAGGCTAGGTACAGAAAAATACATCGTCGCGTCGTCGCCATCTTTCGGCTGCCGCGGTGGGGCGGGGCGAAAGCGGGGCGCACGCTAAATTCGAATGCACCATCTTCGGGATATGTTTGAGTTGCGTGAGAGAGAGAGAGAGAGAGGGCACCGAGCCGAAACGCGACGACGACACGACGTTAGGCCCTTAGAGTTAAGTGATACGTGGTAGAAACGGTGCAAAATCCTCCGGTCCGATGGCGGGGTTCGAGGTGGTGCGGCAAGCGTCGACGCTACGAGCGGCGGAAAGCGGCCAGACAATGGCGTCGCCAATATGGCGAAAGGCCCGCGGAAGCGTGGCGTCTACGGCGGCGGCGCGAGCAGCAGCAGCAGGAAGTGGCGCAGCAGGAGCGCGGCATGCGCCGCGAACAGCCACGTCCACGGCGACGTCTTCGGCGACGAGCTGGCGCACGGCTTGCCGGATGATGGCGCCGTCAGCTCGGCTGCAACACGAGAGACCAATAGAGACGACCATGATCGAAACGCCGCTCAACGCACCTGTGATCTGCGTTAATTGAGGTAGGTATTTCTTCCAGAAGGCACACTGCTTGAGTCGGGGGCCGCGCCCGGTGGCGGTCGAGTTGACGTCGAGCGTGAGGTACTCGCGCCCGTAGGCGGTGTGCAGCGGCCACACGGTCGGCGTCCAGACGCCGTTCGGCGACAGACTGGGATTCCCCGTCTTGGCGAAGTTGGCCCAGTAGCGCATGATGCGCCTGCTGAGGTCCACCTCTTGCGCCGTGTAGCTGCGCGTCGGATTCAGCGCCTCGCCGAAGACGTAGCCGATCTCGTCGGCGTGCATCACCCCCGTCCACGAGGGCCACGGGTTGGCGACGGTGCGGTGCTTGAAGTAGTACATGTACGCGTTGCCGCCGCTCTCGGCGTAGCGGTGCGCGAACTCGTTGACGTTGCAGGTGAACTGGTAGTCGCCGACCATCTTGTCCAACGCGTCGCGGTTCGCCAGCGGGTCGTC
>JAODGE020024389.1:0-11659 GCA_027574965.2 Ecitophya simulans
GGATGTCCATAAGAATTACATGGACCCCCCACCTAAAACTGCGATTTTTCCACTACTAATGTTCATCAGAACCCATGTGAATTTCAGTCAATCCCGTGTAATTAGCATCGCTTGGAGAAAAAGCATGACCCAATCTAAACCTGCTCCGTCAAACTTAAATTGACATTTTTTTCTAGACGGAGCGCTTTGCATGTAATGATCGAGTTTTCTTATTGAAATTGTTATGTCAGAATTAAGTTTTAAATAAACAAAGTCCAAATTCGTATGACAACTTCAAATATCAAAAGCATGTTGTGTAGTTTTTAATTAAATATGCGTTGCAGCAACAAATTTCCATTTTAAAGTACAAATACCCCATTTAGCAAATATATTATACAATCTATACTCTTCAATATAAACGATAAAATTATCGCTAACTTTGCAACACTTGCTTTTCATTGCTTCTATAGTAGTTTCATCAAATACTGCAGTTGTTGTAATTCCATAATTTTCTTGAAATGTAATTATTCCATTTACAATTGAAGCATTTGCAAGATTTAAATATTTCTTATTTGTCGGATCACTTTCGTTCACAGTAATATAACCATACTGTTCTAAATATTTAAGTCCAAAATCAATATTGCTGCTAACGTTAGATTTACTACGCCTACTTTTATAATGCGAAGGTAAACCAATGCAAATAGATTTACACAAAACAAATATTAATAAGAGTGTGTTTACTATCATGGTGTTTTATTAACTAAATAATTTATTCAAACTAACTGGTTTTTATTGATCTAACTGTTGTGAGTTTTGTCTAAACTTCACCACTTAACATATAATTCAATTTTAGATTTTAATGTACGTATGACTCGTTTGACAATAGATGCTTTCTTAATACTATACGTAGAGTAATAATTAATGTTTTCATTTTTCATAAGCTGATTAAATAATAAATTATAAAATTTTTTGCCCTTGTCAGTTTGTAAATTATTAGGTTTACGCTTTGATTGTGCTAATATATTTTCAAATACTTTTGTTACATTTGCGCCAGTCCTATTTTTAAGCGTACGAGTCCAAGTGTACGTTGAAAATCAGTCAATTACTACTAGCACATATTTAATACCTTTATTCTCCTTTGCAGGCCAAGTCGGCCTGCCATAAATCAACATGTCCTTTTATAATTACTCTTCTCCTTGGATAATTATCTCTTGCAGGTTTGTGCAATTCGGACACTACATCTAATTTCTCCTTACTATTGTCGCGAGTCGAGGATTTGAAGAGAGATCGACTATGAATTTTGGGGTTGAATAGAATAACTCGCTCGGCGTGCGTTCGCGACTTACCGGTTAAGATCGGGCCAAATTAATAACGACAAAGGAAAAGTACTGAATGAACATGTATATTAAAAAACAGACTTACAGAGTGAAGAGCAACATCTTTTGGAAGAGACTACTGAGACAACTTTGGTAGGCGCAGGGGCAGCGTAAGGGCGTCTGATAGATCACTGCCTGCGCTAATGAATTTGGTCTCCTTTTATACTAATTTGCTAGCCTCGCGAACAAAGAACGGTCAAAGTCCAATATTCCTTCTCCACAGGAAATGCCGTTATCCTAGCTGAGGGCTGCGCGACTGATCGGCGCCAGTTCAGGGTGACCCTGGCGATGCATTCCTAATTAGTCATATTTTCAGCGAGCAACGGTATGGCTCGCGACACTATAGACGGGGTTTTTTATTGTTGGCTTCTCTATTTTCTTCACGATTTAACAAATCCCCAACTGTTTTATGGATTCCAGACACCGCGTCATTATCAATTGATGGAAACTGATTACTTATTTGATTTAGTATATAGGGTACATGACCGCCTCATTCCGTGTATGGTGTGCATGGCTCAATCCAAGGACATTGCCAATTTCATAAGTTAATACTTTTAGAAAGTTTGTTCAAGATTTATCACGCATTACATCTATGAAATATTCCCAATGTTCATCAAAATCTATGTAAATTTCAGTCAGTACCGTGTAATTAGCATCGCTTGGAAGAAAATCCTGACTCAAAACTATGCCTGCTCCATCTAACTTAAATTGACATTTTTTTCTAGACGGAGCGCTTTGCATGCAATGATCAAGTTTTCCCATTGAAATTATTATGTTAGGATTAAGTTTAAAATAAACAAAGTCCAAATTTGTATGACAACTCCAAATATCAAAACATGTTGTTTAGCTTTTAATTGAATGGGAGTTGCAGCAACAAAATTCCCTTTTAAAGTACGAATGCTCCATTTAGCAAAATTATCAGACAATGTATTATACAATCTATACTCTTTAATGTTAACAATAACATTATAGCTAATGCCGCAACGCTTGCTTTTCATTGCTTCTATATGAAACTATCAAATACTCGAGTCGTTGTGATTCCATAATTTTCTTGAAATGTAATTATTCCATTTACAATTGAAGCATTTGCAGGATTTAAATATTTTTAAATTGTTGGATCATTATCGTTTACAGTAATATAACCATACTGTTCTAAATATTTAAGTCCAAAATTAAAATTGCTGTTAACGTTAGATTTAATACGCTTTATAATACTTTTATAATGCGAAGGTGAATCAATGCAAATAGATTTACACAGAACAAATATTAATAAGAGTGTGTTCACAATTATGGTGGTATATTAACAAAACAATTTATGTAAACTAACTGGGTTTTATTGAACCAACTGTTGTGAGTTTTGTCAAAACCCAACCACTTAACATATAATTCATTTTTCCGTCGACGCCCAATCTTCTCTACTAAATAAATGTCTTTATGCGCTGCAAGTTGTAATTCTTGCTAAGAGACAGTTTTATTAATATAATTTCCACTGTTATCGCGCAGGTAGTAAACGGTAGGATTGTTAATTTTTATTTGGTGAACTTTAAATAGTTCCGCCGACCAGTTGGGAGTGTATCCCTTATCAAAGGCAGCCTTCTGCTTACTAATTCTTACAACATCACCAATTTCAAACTTCCACTTCCCAACTATTTTAGGATAAGAGTATGATGTTTTCAATACTGCCTTTTCATTGCGCTTATAAACATCAAAAGAACGCATTCTAATTGTTCAATGTAGTGTAGTATTATAATCCGTAGTAATTTTATCTTGAATGTCGTAGTACGTATATTATCCAAGCAAACTAAACATCAAGTGAATTTTATATGTATTAATATAATGTTTAATACGCTCTCAATTGAAGCAATCATTTGATTATGACGATCCTCCACATGTTGCATAGCACGATCTTCTACTTGCTACTTAATAATTTTGATATGACGGTTTTAATAAACGACTCTAACTTTAATATAGAATCGTTTTACGGTAATAATTTTCTATGACTCAAACTGACCCGCCCAAACTTATCAATCAGCATGTTAACGTTATTAACATTACAAATTAACTAAAACAATCAATTATAATAGTTACATAATAGTTACATTTATACAATAATTCTTGCTTCTCGTAATTCTTCTTCAATAGAGGCAATTTCATTTAAGTGTGCATTAATGCCCAATACCTTTGAAGCGTGTAAAAGCATCAAACGGTCAATAAGCTCATTAATATTACTATAATAAACATAATGAAATGGTTTATCGTCGACAACTAGCATGTTCTTTAATCCTGTTTCTTTAGTTGCTTTAGGAGATTGAATTGAAGAAGATTTTATCACTTCTCCACGAGATGGACTGCTACTACTTTGTAATGCAATACTGTACTGTTTATTAAAAATCGGTTTAATAATAGCAATATATTTCTTTGCTTTGCCACCATATTTTTGTCCTCTTTTGTTATAATGACGTTTGGTAGCATAAGTCAAAAACAAAATATCTTTATAGACTTCTAGGTCTTTGCGAGTGAACGATGTCGGATTACTCAAAAATAAAAGTTCCATTAAACCTGGAGTGCTTTAAATGTTTTAGATTTAATATTTACATCTATTCCTTCAAATGTAACCATTTTATTTTCAATTTTAAATGTAATTTTAATATCCACACTTAAATACACTCTAAGTCCTGTCATTGAATCAAATGTTTTACTGTTTTAATCTTTTAGTAAATGTTCTAAATAAGATTGTATTGTAGGATGTAGACTCATTAATGAAGAAATCTCGTCATTATTATCTGCAGGGCCATACGTTAATGCACTTTCATTTAAAACGTTGTTTTTATCTTTTTTTTCTTCCAATAGTAAAGGTTTATACTTCTGTTCTTCTATTTTTGTATTTATTATTTATTAATTTTTTAGAACTGTACTGTTTCAATATCGCATGTAGAAGATCAATGATTGGTTTGTATTGTTTAGCAAATGCTTCATTACTTTCTGCTTAATTTAATTTAATTGTTAGAAATGTTTTTCTTATTGCTTTACGTATTTCTATTATTTTTTGTTTTAACTTTTTTGATTGATCGTCTGTAAAAAAATTATGTTTCCTTTTTGTAATACTGACCTGACTGTGCTGTTTAATTGGTTTATATACTACTTCATAAATCAACCTCTTGTTCAACATCAGAACATCATGAAACCTCATGTACGAAGAGAACCTCATGAACAGAACTCTTGTATAAAGAGAACCTCATGAAAAAAATCTTATGAAAAGACCTCTTGTACAAAAAAACTCTCATAGAGAAATCTCTTGTATGAAGAGCACTTCATTGAGAGAATTTTATGAAGAGTAACTGGTTGTTTTTTAATAAATTTATTCTGATTCAATATTTGCATCTAGACCGCGTCTATAGCGCATTACATTTGATTCTTTACCGATTGTTAAGAATCCATACTTTTCTTTTCAGCATTTGTGACACATTTCTCTAAAATCTTCAAAACTCATATCGCTGCTACATGATTCGTATAAATATGTTCAAGGTTTATATTATCTTGCTTGTAGAGAATAAAAACATTGGCATTATCGCAAATTAAATGTGTTGGAATTTGTGTGTAACCTTGGCAAAAATAAAAAAAAAGTAGTCTACTATGGTTCCCAATGCTAAAAAATTCACGAATCTTGTTTTGCTTGTGACATGCAACATCATCGAAAATAAATATGGGTTTTTTTAGCCGCATTGATCGTTTCCTTTGAATTGGTAATAATTGACAATTCCTTTCAGTATTTCCTCCAATAATGTGTATTTTGCTTAATATAACAATTTGGAATAGATGTAGATGTTTTCAAAGCGCACTCCGTTTGGCTCAAACAACATGCCCAAGAGCACATTTGTTTTGCCGCTATTAGATAGGCCGCGTATTATTGCGCAAACTGTATTTGGAAAAAATTTACCATGTTGCTTCAAACGAGCACTATAAACGTCCGGACATAGGTCATCTATATTAGTAACTGGCAAAGTAAACGTTAACACTTTTTTCTTTTTCTCCTTCTTCTCCATATTTATTTCGAGAACGCAAATACTACTTATTTTGTTGATAAATTTAAATAGAATGAGCATCGTTTTAGTTCGCTCAAACAATAACGGTTTAGTGAACAGTGTAATAAGTTACCTGCCATTAAAACTGCATTTGCCTGGATACTTGTATTGTGGACCTGGCACTAAATTGAAAAAACGATTATCAAGAGGTGGTAAGGGAATTAATCCATTAGATGAAGCTTGTAAAGAACACAACATTGCATCTAGTAATTCAATAGAATTAAAGGATAGACACGTGGCCGATAAAGAACATAAAGAAGTATAAATCCAACGCGCTAAAGCAGTTGATGCTAAATTAAGAGAAAAAGCATCTGCGGGAATCATAAAAGTTAAACAAAAGTTGTGAATGGGACACAAAAATATATTTAATAAGCAAAAAAAACAGCGGGTGATTACGACAATAAGCGCATTTCGTAAAACTATCACTACAAAAACATTAGCTGCTATTTAGAAGCTGCCAAAGAAAGGTGATGAGAATATTATAATGAAGGAAGCTGCAAAAATAGCTGCTAAAGCGGCAGTTAAAATGTTGGAGAAAAAGCAAGAGTTAGGAAATCAAGACTTATTTCTATTCCAAAGGGGGGTTGTATTTTTCCGCTTGTTCCCATATTTGCCGAATTTAGTGCAATCGGCTGTTTGATTAGAGGTTCAGCAGGTGTTGCTAAAATAGTAAACAATTCCAATACAGCAAGACAAAACTTGGAGAAAGAGAATAGACATAACCAAACAATGAAAGCAATTGCTATTCGCAATGGAAAACGTTTATTTCTTAAACCGCATAGGTTTACACCAATTTCAAATAGGCTATAATAATAATAATTATTAGGACATACGCTTTCATCTACCAAATTTTTTCCACGTTTAGTTTGTAACCGAATTAATAATAATGATTTTAGAGGAAATATTATCTCCTCCATTATCTTATTTAATGACGATTGCATAACATAATAGTCGTTCAATTGTTTTACTATATAATCAATATGGCTTTTGTTTTGTTCCTCAGATAAATTATTAAGTACATTCTTGAGATAGTCTTTGGTTACAGCTGCAAGAGAATTAGTTAAAGGATGATTAACTGCATAAAAACGATGTTCAAACTTGTCAATGGTCATTTTGCAAATGTATGTAGCAATTAAATTACTTACTTTTAAATGTGAATTATTAGGAAACATAAATTCGTAAATATTCAATTATTGTTTTTCTGCACACTGGACAGTTTTTACTGTTCAAAGAACAATCTACACAGCGTAATAAATGTGCACAGGGTAAAAATACAATCACTGCTTATTTATCAGAACACATTTCACATAAATTACTGTTCTCCTGTGATGTTAATGATGATGTCGTTGTGGAAGTAGAAGTCGTAGGTGATACGGTATTTTGCATCTAATGAAGCGACTGCTATAGATGATAGTTCAGATGCATCACTATTTACACATATAAGAGTTTGAGTTACAGTTCTTAAATGTTGTGGTGCAACTATACAATGTTCATTAATTAATTCTGTAGTTTGCTGCATACGAAGATATGTACAATTTGGAAACCAAGCGGCATGTTCAATCCATAGATCATCCGACGGTTTCCACTTGTTAATACCATCGCCGCAATGAAAAAAATTGTCCTATCATCACTTCCAGTATAGTAAAATCCAACAGGCAAGTTGTCGAGGACGTTGAATAATACCTATAAGCCAATCATTAAATGTTGCAAGCCGTCTTTCGAAATTACAATAAATAGGCCACCGAAACGATGCATGTGTAATACGTTTGTTTTCAAGTTCAGAAGTCAGTCTAACACGAAATGTATATCTTTGATTATCCATGATGTGCTTTGCTTAATCTTTCAAACACTACTAACGCAGCTACTGGTATAAGAAAAACCCACTCCCATCAACAATAAGCATCCTCAGTCTTGAGCAGAACCTGTTATTTCATGCACATGTTTCACACTCAAATGAAAATGCAGATTATATGTTTTTTACTATCATCGAATTTGTTTTATTTTTGTTTAATACTGTCTTTTTTTTAATTATTATAAAAATTGGTAATGCTAAAATAACGATTGTTATAATAATACATTCAATAAATGTGACATATGAGAGAATTACGCATAATTTATTTATAAGGCGATTCCTATAAATTAATATTTATGTATTTTTGATTATTCATATAATTTGTAAGTGCAAACTTTCAATTACTTGTTAGATTTTTACCATTGTACATTGTGACACCATTTAAATCATGATCAAAAGTTATCATAAATGGACACAATTTTATATTTGCTAGTTTATATACATAAAGTGTTGAATTGATTATAAATGATGTAAAGATTTAATTGAAAACAGCATATCTATATATGGTACTCTGAATATGTCGTCAATATGAAGAAAAACACAAGAATAAATTAATTTTAAGAAATAAATTGTTGTTATACACAATACACAATATCTGTTTTATTTATCTAACTGTTATTGTTTGAATCAAATTCTAACCACTTTACAAACAACTTAGCAGCTTTTTGACAATAAACTTTTTCGACAAGATAAATATCTAGATATTTTGCACTTTGTAATTCTTTTGCGTAAAACGCTAATAATTTTGCCACGTAGATCTTGCAGGTGATAAGTGATAGAATTTGTGAGTTTTATTGGATAAATTGTGAAAAATTTAGTAGTCCAATTAGGTGTATATCCCTTATGAAATATGTTTTGCTGTTTACTAATTCTTACTTTATCTTCTAGTTTAAATTTTACTGATTTTAAATTCACGTTTTTAATCTTGTTGTAGACAGAATTTAATAATTGATGAGCATTATTTTTATTAACATTTTGTTGGTTTCATTTGTATAGTAGAATGAATAGGTGAATTATATTTTTGAACAATTTGTGGTAAAATATCTAGCCACTTATACGATCCCTGATATGAAAATATTTTCTACATCATTGATTTTGAAGTACGAATTACTTGTTCTACAATTGAGGCTTTTTTGTTGGTATATGTTGATTAATAATAATTGTTATATTTTTTCATTAATGTCGCAAATGCAGAATTATAAAATTCTTTACCCAAGGCGGTTTGTAAATTTTTTTGAACGTGTTTAATATTTTGGAAGATTACATTCATTGCTGCAGTAACGTCTTTAGCTGTTTTACTTTTAACAAGTAAAGCACAAACAAATTTACTAAATACAACTAAAATATATTTATAGTGTTTATTTTCTTTACTATATGAAATAATTGAAATAGAAAATTTACGAAATATTTATATTTTCTACACTTATTTTTAATCTGTTTTCCACCTTCTTTAAAACTCATTCTATTAGCATTGGTATTTTCTTAAGAAATATAATTAAGATTAGGCTCGGTTTTAAATGTCAACTTAAACATACCACGAGTTTCCGGAAATTCATAATCTTTTACTTTAAAATTTGGTAATTTTTTATCATAAAAAACCAGCAACTGTTCCAATGTTAATAGATAAACTTTTTAGGGATATGAATTGGCAAACTATTTTGTGTTATCTAGATGATATTGTAGTATTTTCCGAAACAATTGAAGAACATCTAATAATGTTACGTATGGTCTTTGAGCGATTACAATCCGCGGAACTAGCACTGAAAGTGTCAAAATGTTCATTTATAAAAGAAAAAATAATGTTACTTGGACATATTGTTTTATCCACAAGCGTAGAACCAGATCCAAAAAAATTACAATCTATACAAAATTTTCCAGTACCTACAACAATACGCGACATTCAATGTTTTCTAGGATTATGTAATTTCTATTGAAAATTTATTAAAAACTTCTTAACAATAGCACGANGACACTTAATTTACGGACGACCAGTTACAATCGTGACCGACCATGCTGCAATCTGCTACCTTAAAAATTTCAAAAATCCAACAGGACGTCTCGTTCGCTGGGCCATAAAACTGGCAGAGTACGACTATGTAATCCGGTACAAATATGGTAAAGCGCACAAAAACTTGGACGCATTATCAAGGAACCCTGTAAAAGTCGCTAACAAAAAAGACGAGGCAGAAACAAACGAAATTCTAATTTTCACTTTACAATTTGAAACAATCGCGGAACTCCAACGAAAAGACAATCGCGCGCCGTGCTAAAGCATTTATTATAAAAATAATGTGCTTTATAAGCGAAATACTACGCTGCAGGGTAACGATTTACTCTTCACAGTACCAACAAAACTTATAAGTAAAAAATTATATTCAAACCCCAGCAAACCACTCGCGGACCATTTAGAAATTTCATAAATTGCATAAATGCATAAATTTAAAAATTGTTATTACTAAGATAAACTTCAAACATGTAAAGGCAGTAACAATCGACTACCACCAGACTTCCTACAACTCATTCTAGTAGGACAACCTTTTCAGAAAATTGGAATTTATGTTATAGGGCCATTTCAAATTACACAAAATAGAAAAACAGTAATTGTTGTCGATACAGATTACACTACAAGATAAGTCAAAGCAAAAACAATTGTCATTCAAAAGGCAAAACATATTGCGCAATTTATTTTGGAAAATATTATTCTTCGGCACGATTGGGACTTATACGTTCCACACAGTATTTGCATATAACACATCCCGACAAGAAACAACAAAAATCTCCCCATTTATGTTAATTTACGGCAGAAACCCTGTGCTACCAACAAATGCAAGCTTGAATCTTTCATTAGAGAATCGAGATATTATTGAACTACGAGAAAAAGCCCTAAACGTGCAAAGAGAAGCTGTAAAAAATATCAGTGATGAACAGATACAAGATAAGCAACGTTACGATACAAAGCACCAACAAACTGATTATTTGCCTGGAATCAAGGAAAAATTATTTAAGCCAATAAAAAAAATTAATAGAAGTAAAAAACTCTTAATAAAATAATGTAATCTTTACGAAATCATTGAGAAAAAAGGAGACGTCGACTATATAATAAAAATGGGAATAGGCAAAGGTGCCCAAACCGACGTAGTAGAATATTCCCATTTTATGACCCATGGGTGTCACGGGAATCAATTAACGAAAAAAATAAAAAAAATTAAAAATAAAAATGAAATAATAAACGCAGAACACGATAATGATACTAGAGAAACTATTAACGAAAATTTAAATAATACCTAATGAATATATATATAATGAATATATAATGAATATATAATGAATAGTTTTTTCGGCATAAGGAATAACTATATATTTATGAAAAGGTAAACAAATGAATATTGAACTAATAAGAAATTCAATCTTCAAATAGCAGTGACAGATACACGAAAGCCATCGTCTACGCCGACCTCCAAGGCATTTTCGACGCCAAAGGGCATTTTACCGCATGAAAAGTTGCTTTCTTTGAAGGAAAACAGGAAATGTGTCTTTCTTTTTCCACACTTGACGTCGACACACCACAATACGGGTAATATGCGCATACCGTTACTGCCAGCAAAACCTACATGGCCTGACTGCCATTGGTAGAGGATTTTTAACAAAAGAAGACGCGACGGCTATGATCGCCACCAAAATTGCTAATAAAACGGAGTACTGCAAAAGCATTGAAAAGGCAAAATTACTTTTGTAAAACAGCAACTCTTTGCGCGTTATTAATGTAAAACACGGTCTAAACACAAACTTTATCGGCACACCATGCGAACTTTACGACAACATCTCCGGGCATTGCGCCCTTCAGGGAAGAAAAGAGCTTTTTTTGTGCCGAGCACAAAGCAAACCTTCAAAAACGCCAAAATAAAGAACAGGGAGCTACCCGACCACTCCAAGTGGTAGAGCACCAAAACTCGCGCCACCCCTGACAGGCTATCTAACACAAAGAAACAAATCAGCGTCAAATATACAAATAAAAATAAAAGAAATTTAAAAAAAAACGACAAATAAAATTTTACCTAAACATATTATTTCAGATGAAGAGCGTGAATTAAGTAAACATTTTTACAAGCGACAACGTGAAAAGTTGTTTCTAAAATCATGGTCAAAGAAACAGCAGCAGCAACAACCATTTTTTTTAACGCCAGTAACAAATAAAACTAGTGATAAGGATGATTATGATGATTTTAGTAGAGATGTTTATGAAACTGATCCTATTAATAATTCCCAATGCATCTATTGTTGAATATATGAGCCAATTTCATCCGCTACTTAGAGAATATATTGATGGTAGAACAAGGAATACTCAAAAAAGAGTATATGATGATAATTAT
>JAODGE020024396.1:0-10478 GCA_027574965.2 Ecitophya simulans
TCTCCAGGCGGATGAAGGAAGACAAGCAGTGGCGCTGTCGCTGCCGCCTCTTGACTTCCTTCCTGGGCCTCGTCTTCTTCCTCCTCTCCGTGATGGCCGTCAGTCTGATGTTGACCAAGGGGCGCAAAATGTTCGGATCCATGGCGTGATCGCTCGTCGTTAGGTCGGAGAGAATGCGGGGATTTGCACGCCTCGGTGGCGCAGTTGGCAGCGCGTAAGTCTCATAATCTTAAGGTCGTGAGTTCGAGCCTCACCCGGGGCACTTTTTTTTTACAACGACGAAAAACTTCTTTTTCCTCGTTACGGTCGCATCATCCTTGCATTTTTCTAAGCGTATTGCAAATCACTGCCATTGCCAAGTTGCTCATCTAATTTTAATATTCTAATATCGCATTGTCATCAGGTAATAACATAAATAACGTCGGCGAGTATCATAAACGCGCGTAGGAGTAATAAACGTAATGTGTAATCAAATCGTAGGTGCCAAATAGTTACCGATGTTTATAACTTATGAATGGCGTATTTAATTATTGTCATATTGTCTAGTTACGATTCGAAGTACAGTATTTAAGCGTGAGTGGATTTTAGCGTGCGAGTGCGGCGGTGAATGAGGCGGCAACGACGGGCCGACTAGGTGTCGCATTGTGATAATGATAACTTATACAAGCATTAAAGATTTTGTACAGAGGATTAGTACGTGGATCGGCATAAAAGTTAAAATGGTTTCATTTTGTACACTACCACGTCTACGAGGATCATTGGCGGGGTTGTTTTCGTTTTGTATATAAGAATGTAATATTCCTTGTGCGTGTAAATAATTACTTAATAAACATGTGATTTAATAAATTCTAAATGTTTATAGACCTGTAAAACCCAAAAGTTAGATTTTTTTCACTGGGGTCAAGCCTCGATGGCGCAGTAGGCAACGCGTAAGTCTCATAGTCTTAAGTTCGCGAGTTCGAGCCTCACTTGGGGCATAGCTTTCCGAATATTTTTTTTGTTGTAAAAGTTTTGGCATTTCAATTGTAATAGTGATTTTGTTATTACTCACCACGTTATATGTAAATTTGGTCATTTCGAATGTAGTTTGAATTATTCGAATTAATTCGGTTTGCGGAGATTTAACGTATGCAACCAAGTATACTAATACAAAGGTTATTTCTTAAGTGTCAATTATAGTTCAAGGTTTCCAAACAATGATTCATTGTTTCGCAAAAGCTCTAGTTTTCTTGGTTTAGTAGATTCAACCGTCACAAAACTAAGACACGGAGTGACGTTATTTGGCGGCGTACGAAGGTCTAAAAGTTTATCTAATAATTCAAGGATTTCGGTTTCCAGAATAAAGCATGAAATAAACATAACTAGAAATCATGTTCAGTATACATAACAAGCGACAGTGCAGAGGAATAACTTGAGGCACTTTTGCCTCAAAAGTGAGGTACAACTAGTTTTTTCATACTTCTGGTGAACTAATTCTATGATTTTTTGCAGATTATGTGTTAAAAATATCTTATACACACTCAACGTGTGGTACAAAATGTAAAGTGAACCCATCCATGTTTCAAACGCTAATTTGTAGGTGCCTTAATATGGCAGTTTCTCTTCAGTCAGATTCATTTCATGTTGGTGATAAACATGCAATGTAATGCAATGAAATGTATTTAAATACATTTTGTTATTTTAATGAAATCGATGTGGATGGAAATAAAACATAATTTAGTACACGGATGTGCATTATGCCAAAAAAAACACTTTAGAGTAATTAGAATTTAAAATTTAATTTACTTTTTTAATTATGGCTTCTATAATGAAACACGTTGCATAAATATTCGGCAAATAACTTATACATGAATTTAAAAAACTTATATAGAATGATATATAACCACTTACAGTTTTTCCTTAAAAATGAAGACACACGCCATATTTGTTGTTGCACTTCTGCACTTCATTCTGGGGGGGGTCTGGAACAATTTCGTAATAATTGTAAATGTTGTGTTTATATGCCGTGAATGTAGATGACATCATTTTGTCACTCTTTGTTTGTTCGAGAATATGCAGTCCTTTCCCTAGAATCCAAGTGGACGAAACGCTTCCTCCCTCACTGGTTTCTTACTAACACTGGACTTCATCTTTGGCATTGCATTACTAATTGATACAACTCGAAATAACATATTTATGTGAGATTGTAACAGCTTACGGCTTGCTGCGGATTGTGAAAAATCTGTACTTATTAGCCTTGCCTATCGCTCGAAATTGTGAAACAAATTATCGCGCAGGACGGAAAAATATAACGCATATTTAAATTTGCAAATATACAGTAGCAACAATCATCTAATTCAACAATTTCTTGCAATCTACTGAAACCACAGTAAGCAATATTTTGCGATTGAAAAGATTGAGAAGCAAGCACTACAAATACACCACATTACGCATTACAAGTTTGAGTTGAAATCTACTAAATTATGCGATAATCTGCATATTTATTTAATCACAAAGTACTTGTGACTTAGTATGCTTGAATTGCACATTTCCGAGTCATGTTTACTATGAAAACATTCCTGTTTCACTGTTAGACATTCATAAGTGCAATGAATGAATGTTTTTGATGTACTCACCCTCGTTTTTCACCGTCGTTTCTCTCTTTAAACTCTGTACACTTATGTTTATTGGTCTCTTTGCTCATTGCACTCTTTGCACTGTTTGCACATTTTGCACAAAAATTACGCGGGATTTACTAACCATAACCTTAAAGCGATATTCAATCCCGCTCTTCAAACTGTTCGTACCGTACTTTCTTTGTCAACCGATTTTTAACGAAATAAATCAAATTAAATGAGTTTACTATTATTTATAACATTGAAGCATATAACATTTGTTACAACTTTAATAAATTAGCATTTACAAGCTGTTGACTTGCCCTTGTTTTTGACTGCGAAGCAAAAATGTTTCTGCCAGGTGCCATTCGACAAGTGACTTTGACCAACTTCATGTAAGTCTTCACATTAATTATTCGACTTAAATTAAACTGATACTATCATTAAATTGTCCAGCACGCATGGGTATGTTGAGGTGTATCCCGGACCTAAGCTAAACATGATTTTGGGTTCAAACGGCAGTGGAAAATCAACAATTGTGGCTGCCATCATTTTGGGTTTGGGTGGAACGCCGAAGACAATTGGACGCGGACAAGCAGTAAGTCTAAAGAGTGGGTTAATCTTCAATAAAATTGTTATACTTTATTGACAGGTTTCTGAGTATATTAAACACAATTGTCTTGAAGCAACCATCACGCTTAAGTTGCAAGGTGGTTCCGAGAATGAATTCATTACGATCACAAGAAAAATTAACATCAAGGACCAAACGGTATGGTTTGTCAATGGGGAGAAAACTGTTTTGGCGAACGTGCGCAAACACATCGCCGAATACAATATTCAAGTGGATAATCTGTGTCAATTTCTCCCACAAGACAGAGTGGCTGATTTTGCTAAGATGAACAAGCAGGAATTGCTCCGCCAGACGCAGGTGGCTTTGTGTCGCGAGGATCTGCTCGAATTGCAGGACAATCTCGTGAAGGATGGAGAGAGGCATAAATATTTATCGGGGACGTTGGACGCGCAAGCGAAACAGTGCGAGGACTTGAAGGACGCCAATCAGAGGCTGGAAGGGAGGGTGACAAACTTGAAGAAGGTGAAGAAGTACAAGTTGCAGCTGGAGCAGATTAGCCGGAAGCGATGTTGGTTGAATTATTTGGAAAAGGCGGACGAGCGGCAAGTCGTCAAAGAGCAGCGGAACGAAGCGCAGAGGATCGTCGACGAGAAACAGAAAGCTTCTGCGCCGATAGCTCGAGCTATCGACGTCGAACGGCGGAAGATGCAGAAACTGATCGACGATAATCAAGTCCTCGTGCACGACATGAACGCGTTGAAGGCGCGCGTGGAGAATAAGCACGAAAGCGTCGAGCAGATGATCAACGGGCTGCAGGACATCAAAGACGAAGTCGCGCACAAGTTGTCCGCCATTAAGGACGTCGAGGACGAGATTACCAACACGAAGATTCGCGTGACGCAGCTCGAAACGGATAAGACGGAGGTCGAGCTGCAATTACAACAAGGTTTGCTATCTTGCGTTTGTGTTGTTTTGTTCCTGACGTAAGCAAATGTTTTCATCAATAATCAGAGACGAGGGAGCGCGAGACGCTCAGCAAAGAGCTGCAAGTAATCGACGCGAACATCAACAAATCCATCGCGAAGATGGCGACCATTCGAGAAACCAAGGCCAACAAAACGCTGGAAGTCCGCGCGTTGACGAGTCAGATGTCGTCGCAGGAACGTCTGATGGAAAACCGTCTGGCGTACCTCGAACGTGTCGATCGCGACGCGCACACCGCGACGATGTGGCTGAGAGAACACAAGCATTTGTTTCGGTCCGAAGTGTACGAACCGCTGATGATCGAAATTAACGTCGTCAATCAGGCGCATGCCTTGTACGTCGAGAACTCGATCGGGTTTCAGGACAAAATCGCTTTCCTGTGTACCGATAAAGAGGACGTGGAGACCTTGTCGGAACAGTTGTGCACGCGGCAGGGTCTGCGTTTGAATATCTTGTATCAGGATCCCGCAGCGGCGAAACCCCAGCCGAAGTTCGGCATCGAACAGTTGCGCAAGTTCGGCTTCAACGCGTACGTTGACAGCCTGTTCAAAGCGCCCAATCCGATCGTGAACTATTTATGCAAGCAATACGACCTGCACAACATTCCCGTCGCCTTCAGGGATTCGACTTTTAATGCGGAGCAGGTTCCCGTCCACCAATTTTACCGCGGTTAGTTGTTTTCTTGATCTATATATTTTTTATTTTCGTCGTGTTAAGTTTGCATTCTTGTTTGACCATTAAGGTGATATTAAGTACAATATTACCGTATCGCGGTACACTGGTAATAAGGCGTTCAAACAGACGATTATTTCGTCGGACAAAACTCTGTCGTTTTGCATCGATCACGGTAAGATTGAAATGATTCGCGGACAAGTGGCTGAGATGAACGCTGAGTGCGAAGAGTGTGATAGACAAGTGCAGATTGTTGAACAACAGGTCAGTGTTTTTATTAGGTAATTTTAAGTGTTCTTAAACGTTTGTTTAATTTAGGTGGGCGAAATGAGACGGTGTAAAGGTACGATTGAAGAGAAAATGCAAGGTTTGAGAAACAAGAAACAACTTCTGACCAATCTTGAGGCTAAAATCAGCACTTTAAACAATAAACTCACCCATATTATCACGGAGAATCGAGGCAATACTCGTGAAAAGATCGAGGAGTTTGCCAGGGATAAATCTAAAGTAAGTACAACAACTAAATTTAAGTATACTGCCTTGCAACTCTGTACGTTACCATTTTTAAATGGATTTTTCTCTATTTCTTCAATTAAATATTCTCTAATACTGGAAAGTTTTGAACAAATCACAGTAAAAGATCTGTTTTGACGGCGGTTTTTGCTTATACTATTCGACCTAGTGGTTAAATCTTAAAAACTCATTTCTAACAAATCCGCAGACTTTCGATGATTTTCTGCGTCACATTTATAATCACCGCATGAAACTGCACGAGGATTTTTTAAAATCATTACACAGGTTTTAAAATTAAAATTTTCTGTTCCAAGCGCATGACAACAAAGATAACGGCCTTATTCAAAGAGATCAACGAAGACCTAACAGCAATAACTGGTAAAAACGTCGAGATACGTCTCGACAAACGCAAAGTCGACGTCTGCCGCCTTCGCATCCAACCGCTCGAGAACGAATTCGAGGAAATGCGCAAAACTTCACGCGAGGCGGAAATTGCCCTGCAGACCGCGCGCGATAATTTAGACGAAATAACGAGAGAAGCGAAATCGTTGCTGGCCAAGGGCAAGGAGGTGTCTGGCGGCTGCACACCGGACGAACCCGGCTTCGACAAGTACCGCCCCGACTACGACAACCTGCCGGACGATGCGAAGAAGCTGGAGGTCGAGCGAGAGCGGATCATGTCGCGCATGCAGTGCGCCGGCAATCTCGCCGACGACGCCGAGCTGGCCGAGTACGAGCAGCGCATCGCGCAGATCGCGGCGCTCGAGGAGAAGCTGCAGGCGGAGCAGACGGAGCTGGACGACATCACGGCGAACATGCGGCGACGCGAGCGCGCATGGCTGGGCCCGCTGTCCGAGCTGGTGGGCAGCATCAACGAGGGCTTCGGCCGAGTCTTCCGCAGCATGGGATGCGCCGGCGAGGTGACGATATTCAAGGGCGCCGACGAGCGCGAGTATCAGAAGTACGGCATCTGCGTCAGCGTGACGTACAGGAACGGCGCGCCGCTGCAGGAGTTGAACAACGTCACGCAGAGCGGCGGCGAGCGCGCCGTGGCGACGGCGGCGTACATGCTGTCCATGCAGGAGTTGACGCCGGTGCCGTTCAGGTGCGTCGACGAGATCAATCAGGGCATGGACGCGCACAACGAGCGCCGCATTTTCGACCTGCTCGTCGACGTCACGCGCCAGCCCGACACGAGTCAGTATTTCTTCGTCACGCCCAAGCTGGTGTCGAACTTGAACTTCGACGCCTCGATGACGATCCACTTCGTGCACAACAGTCCGTGCATCGTCGACCAGAAGGCGTGGAACAAGTAGGCAGGGAAACGCATTGTTCGATCGCACTCGTGTTCATGTTACGTTACGCATTTATTCCAAACGCAAAACTATATTAAAAAAGTAGAATTCAATTTAATTTCTAGCGAAGATAAGCAGATCACATTTTTATACAGTAAATACAAATGATTCAAGGATGTTTGTCGGTAAAGTATTAAAATCGTTACGGATTATCAAAGTAGAGTAAAATCTGCATCGTTACGCTGATTAGTTTTATCGTTAGTCTAGAATAGTTAAGATCCTTACTGCTTAGTCGGTTTATCCTAGTGGATTGTTTAGGTTCCTTACAGTTAGTCAAGCTGCGTATGTACATCGATGGTCGAGCCCGATCTACACGTCGCTCTCGTCGCCCTCCTTGCTCTCGATGTCGTTCGGACTGACGTACTTGTCGTGCAGCGTGCGCAGGTGTCGCAGGAGGTTGCTCTTGACGTTGAAGCCCTTGCAGCAGTAGTGGCACATGTACGGCCGTTCGCCCGTGTGCGTCCGCCGGTGGATGATCATGGAAGCGTGCGACGGAAACTTCTTGTTGCACACGACGCACACCTTGTGCTGGGAGGTGATCTTCGCCTGGCCGCCGCCGCCGGAAGCGCGCTGCGTCGGACGCTCGTTGCTGCCGCCGCCGCCGCCGCCGCGACGCGACGTGGACTTGTTCGCGTGCTGCATCTCCTGCTCGGTGTGCGCGCACTGGATGTGCTGCACCCACTTCGCCGGCGTCGCGAAGTACGCCTGACACATGTCGCATTGCAGCGGCGGGAAGTTGGAGTTGTCCTCGTCCTGCAAACAGACAACGATTGAGCGCTGCCAGCGCGTCGCGATAGACTTACGTTCGAGGGCCGGCCGCGCTTCTGCCGCTTGGCGGGCATCATGTCCGTGTGGGTCTGGACGTGTTTCACCCAGTCGGCGGGCAGCGTGAAGGTCTCCGCGCACAGTTCGCACGTCAGCGGCGTGTACAGATTCTCGGGGTGGTCGTCGCCGTCGTCCATCTGTATCTCCGGCTTGATGATCAGCTCCGAGTCGAAGATCTCCTCGCGCTCCACCAGTTCGATCTCCTCCTGGTTGACCTCCGACCACTCCAGCGGTTCCTCCTTTATGACCAGGATCTGCATGAGGTCCTTGGCCGTCGAGATCTGGCTCTCGTTCGCGACGGCGTCGTTGTTCGACTTGTGCTTGTCCTTGTCGAGCTTCTCTTGCTCCAGGCGTTGCTTCTCGCGCTCCTGGCGATCCTGACGCTCCTGCTTGTGCCGGATTTGTATGGGCGCGAGCGGCGGCGGAGTTTGTTGCGTCGTCTTTATGACGGACTCGTCGTGCTTCGACCGTTTCGTGGGCACGATCTTCTCGGACCGTTCCGATCTGTCCGGCTTGTGTTTATCTACGCGATCAGCTCGATCGGCTTTGTCAATTTTGTTGCTGGCGCGCTCCACGGCCTCCAACCTCTCCATCGATTCGTACTTGTCGTACTTCTCGCCTCCTCGGTCGTACAAGGCGCGCGGTTCTTTGATCACCGAATTGTTGGGCACCGGCGTGCTGCAAGCGCTGTTGTGACTGTGGGCGTACGTCTGCGACGGGGTGGAAGCGTTGCTCCTGCTGGAGTTGGAGTGGACGTTAGCTTGACTCTGACTCTGACAACTGTCCCTCGAGTGTCGCGAGCTGACTTTCATTCTCTTCTCCTTGTCCCTGTCGCGGTCGCGGTCAATCCGCTCGCCTCTGTCGCTTAAGCTGTCCTTCCTGTCGCAGCGCTCGCCACTCCTGTCCGTTTTCTCCGACTTATCCGACCGGCCCTCCTCTTCCTCCTTCGGCCGCCACAGTCCCTTGACCTTGAGGAGGTCGCCGCCCCGCAAGACGCTCTCGAGTATCTCCTGCGACACGGTCGTCTCGCCGCTGTACATGTACTGGACGAGCACGCGCAGCGTCTTGTGGTTGATCTCCGGCGGCATGATTATCGACAGGTGGCTCGAGGCGCTCGCCTTCGGCTGCAGCTTCAGCACCTGGTGCAAGTACTGGCTGCACGCGGACAGGATGAAGCGATGCGCGTTGATCTGCCGACCGTCGAGGGTGATCAGGGCGACGTCGGCGAACTGATCGCCGTTCAATGCGGCGGCGACGCAACCGTGCAGATACGATCCGAACGAGTGCCATTTCAGTTGGTAGTTTTCGGTGTTCATGTCCATCGTTGGGAGTAGTACAATTTTACGGATGAGTCATGAATGGCTGAAAATTCAAGAAAATTCAGTCAACTCTATTAATCAATGAAATTAGTTTGAGAATAATGAATTCTAATGAAAATCCTTGCTGTTTCGTAGACAAAGACATTTATTTACCTTTCTTCGAGTGTTGTTTTTTTTTCATCCCCTTCTTACACTTTTCGCTCGCGTCGTCTCACTTTTAAACATTGTCGCCCCGCTCCGCGCCAATTATCGCACCGTCGAAGTTAAACAATTTCCTGCCGTAGCATGTAAGATGTCAGATTGCGCTCTCGTTCATTCACACCGAACGCGGCACGTGTTGTTATTTCAAAGTCGTATCGGCGACAAAAGCGACGCGTACTTTGATGGCGATGCCGCTGCAGGTGCGCGCGGTCGGCGGCGAAGATCCGCCAGTGAAACTTTTCGGATCGGCGAACGCAACTCGTGTCCGCGTGTGGTGTTGTCGTCCGATTGCGTCGCGTTCGCCCCTGGCTCCGGCGTCGCGACGCTCCGTCCCCAGAAGCGGCGAAAACGGGCGCGCGCGCGCTCGCCGCGTCCTCGTCGCTCGCGCGCGCCGACGCCGCGCGTGCGAGCGGGCGCCGAAAATCGATAAAATCGGTCTACCTCTATTGATTTTCTTCGGCCAATCGTCTGATAGCGTCCATCGCCATCGATCCGACGCGTCCGCCGCCGGCGGGCGTCAAGCGCGCACCTCGGCGCTATTGATTCGCGCGCGCGATTCCGGCCCACCGGGGGCCGCGCGCGCTCGCGCAACCCCTTTGTGCGACGACTGCGTTTCGGGTGCGCGCGGCCCGCCCGCCGGAATCGTTAATCGCCGCACGATTAGCGCGTTCGCGCTACGCCAGCAAAATGAGGGACGCATTTCCGCGCATTGCTTTCGCGTGTTTTTGACGTTGCTTAATTTTCGCAATAATTGCGCATGAGTTGCTAGGACGAAGAAAAAAATCGCTGAAATCAACGTTTCGTGTTGACGAACAATTGAAGATCGTCAATGCGAGGACACGTTACGAAGCGCTCGAACTTTTAAACATTCAAATGTTTTTGCGCTTCCGCTTCTCGCCGCCAGGTGGCGCGCCATGTGCCGAAAGCGGCGAAACAGTCGGCGTTCATGCAGCGAAGCGCGTTTTGACTTTACGAGCAAATAAGCTTCGTTTACGTTTACGGCGCATTGCGATTCTCGTCGCATAAATAATTAATTACGAATAAAAGCGTAATAAAACGTGTTTTTAAAGCGCGTTTTATGCGTGTGGTTCTTAAATATTGAGCAAAGTTGCAGTTACAATTACAATTTCGTTCGCATATTTTTCGCTTATCGCCAATGAATGTGTAACTTTTGGCCGATGGATTTGACCGTCCGATTGCACGTCCGAACGCAACTGGTCGCGCAGGCACGAGCGCAAAAGATCCTCTTCCGCTCCGGTAGCCGCCCCCGGCGCTCTTCCGGCCTCTGGCGTTTTTCCGGCCGCCGGCGGCGCTCGCACCTGGGCCAATGCGTCGGCCGGCGCTTGACTGGCGTGACGTCAGGTGCGCGACGCAACAAGCTCTGCAGATGTGGGTCGATAAATAATATGAGGGGTTAGTTACCCGTTTCGGCGACTCGCCACAA
>JAODGE020024399.1:0-12902 GCA_027574965.2 Ecitophya simulans
GATGTTGGGCGGGGAGGCCACTCCAGACTGCCAATATATGTATTACACCGACAAGCAGTTGTGAAGATGTATTATCTAAGTGATACAACTAAAAGAGACGAGCGAGGGGAAGGGGGGAAGAGGCTACGATGAACTCTCTCGCTCACTCTTTCTCTTTCCTACACCAAGGTGCTAATGAGTGCTGATCGTGGTGTGGCAGTGATGATGGACGATCAGTGAGAGATGGAGTGGCCTTTTATAAAGGATAGCTAGCAATGTAGATATATATATATATATGAGTAGCAGACTGCAGACAATAATGAAAGACCTTCTTTCCCCCTTCTTTTTACTGTGTATCTATTGAGCTGACTTTGTGATGTGTGATAGATCTCTCGCCAGTGAGGAGTTTGTCTCTGTGTGTCTGTCGGAGGGTATATGTTCGCGTGAGTCGACTCTAGGAGCTACAATTCTGTGCAGTCCAATGCTAATACAGATTCGATGAGACTGAGCATGGAGAGAAAGAAAGAGAGACCATGAGTGTGGACAATAATATTAATAATAATTCATATATGCATTACATTTAGGTCATCCAAAGTATATTTGAGTGTTATCCAGTTCGGTAATAACGCGCACGTCCCCCTGATTGTCTTCGTTGGTGATTGTGTAGATTCCAATAATAGACTTCATTCCCCGTGTTGGGACTGTTTTTTGTGCTGCTCAACCGGGGGGAGTGCTTGCTCTCCCGGAGCATAGCAAGAAGCAAGGTAACATTAGGGTAAAGTACACACGCGCAGTCGTCGTGCTTGGCACTCCGATCAAGTAAGCGTGGGGCCGCATTCACGTTCTTCGCCAGTCCATATCCAACAGCTCTCCACCTCTCCCCACTCTCTTTTCCCTTTTCATTTGTTAAGCGTAAAAAGGGCTCTTCCGCATAAACAGAATCACAAAGCACAGTAGAAAAAATCGACCCACCTCACCGAATATCACCTCCATATAGTAATCCTCCGGTCCGTATAGTGTCAGGGAGAGCGGAATGAACAGCACCGCCCAGACAGAGAGAAACATGAAGGTGGCGCACATGCTGTTGTAACGCAGGAACAAGTCCACGTTGCGTAGGTGCAGGGCCCTCACGCTGTCCTCCAGCGCATTCTGCGAGGTGGCCGTGGAGTTGTCGCTGTCGCTCTTGTCGCTGCCGCTCTTGTCGCTGCCGCTGTCGCTGGTGACGCTTGTCTGCTCACTTAAGCGGCGGGTTGGCTTGCCGCGGTACATACCCCCACCTCCCGCATCTCCCGAGCGAGGGCTAGGGCTGGAGCTCCCACCCTCCTTCTCTATCATCGCGCTCGCTGGGTTCACACCGGTTCTGTTCTGCCGGTAGACGAGCCCTCGCAGTGACACCGTCACGTAGATCATCTGAGTGGCGTTGTGCAAGTGAAAGAGCATGTGGACGCCCCAGCTCGTGAAGTGCACGGCCAGGCATCGCGCTCCGGTGTGGGCTCGAACAATGCGGTCATGCGTAAACACCGTCGCGACCCCGTGGGTTGCGCAGGTGCTCGTCAGTACATACAAGGCAAATGTCACCACGAGGCCCACCACAAGGATCACAATCTGCGGAGTGTTGATAGAGTGATTGGCGAGCCCCCAGCCAAACCCGACCAGCATCTCCAGCGCGAACATCCCAATGACCGAGCACGCGTTGAGCACGATCGAGACTGTCGGGAGTGCGGTGCCCATGTCCGCTGTGGGCTTGTCTGAGAGAATTGTGAACTCCGCCGCCCGCAAGACGGCGACGAGGGTGTTCAACGGGATGAGTGTGAAGACGAACCACTGTAGAGGCCAATACATCACAATGACGCTGTTCGTTCTCCAGAACTCACGAATGGCAGAGGTGGCACGCCTCACCAGCGCGGCGGTGGCTATGTAGGAGGCACTCAGACACCGCCCCGTGGAATCGAGTGGGCCACCACCACCACCACCCCTCAATAGCTGTGACGAGGGCCCAGAAGAGGCATGTGTGCGCCTACTGGAGTTCTCTTCATCGTCCTCTTCATCGGTGGTCAGTGAACCAGACGAGGACGCAGTGTCGGACCACGACGAATCAGACATGGAGGAATGACTGTACAGTTCATTCCCTGCCTCACTCACCCTCTCCCTGTCCTCGGCTCTGCAACCGTGACGTGGCGGTTGTGTGTGATCAGTGGTGCCAGAGCCCCCTCCTCGGTCCCGCTCTTGACCGTTCACAGTACCGCCACCGTCCCCAGTGCCAGACTCCACGCCAGCAGCGGTGGCGCCGCCCGTGGTGCCGTCGGATGTGTCGGGGTTTGCAGCATTGTTTGGCGATGATGCGGAGGACGGCGTGGGCTTCCTCGAGCGCTTCCTCCCGCATGGGAGAATGATAAGGAGAAAAATGACGAACAAAACCACATAGCACACGATGTCGATGAAGAACACAATCGAGGTCGCCAAGTGTTCAGCGCTTCCGCCGCGCGCGTGCGGGTTGGTGAACTCGATGCCCACATCTATCGCCAATGGGACGCTCGAACACTGCGCAAGCACAGCGACAAGGCGCACTGCGGATTGCTTGTGGGTCACAGTGATGGCTGTGCCAACAGGTGCAACGAGCAGTTTGCTGACGTGCACAGTGTAGATGGATGGAGCGGAGCACACCTTCGCTGGGTCACTCACCAAGTCATACACAACCTTCTCTTGAGCCCCCGCGCCGAGCCGCTTCCGTTCCGCTTCCACTTCGTCTGTCATGCGGTACCAATCATCCGCCTTGAACAGCTTCACCACGAGCACCGCTTCCTCCATTATGTAGTTGCGTGACAGCAGCGTCTGTGGAGGGGGCGGGAGCAGCGTCTTGGGGTTGGGCAGCTGTTGACGGCACGTTGTCGCTGTCGTGACGGTGCAGGAGGTCGCCGTACTGTATGTGTACATCAGCTCAGGTGCGTTGTACATGCAGTGAAGACGGGGGTGGTTGTTCTGAAAGAACCGAGTGGCATCTGTCCAGCCATACACCTCCTCGCACGCGTCCGCGGAGTCGCTGTCGTCCGGGGCTGTGGCGTTGCCAGATGATTCGTCCATGGGTACTCCAGCACTACCATCCTCATTGAGAGCCACAAATTCACTTACGTAGTCTTGATACTGCTGCAGGGAGTATGACACTGCTCCTTCCAAACTCACACTGAAGATGCCATCTCGATCGAGAAAGAATGGATCGGCATTCATTGCATAGTAGTAAGTGTCCAGGGCTGCAATAGAGGGAAGGAAGACCTTCGCTGAACCATTCAACGATGCCTGTGATCCATTCCACCGGAAGCCATCGTTGACAGTAGGCATCTCGGAGAGAGTAAAGGAGACGGAGCTGGAGTACAGTACCGCTTCGGCACCCATGAAGAGCAATGATACATGCGTGGTGCTGCCATCTTGTAATGGTGATATCACATTCGGAAGGGTGACCGCGATGTGCAGGAGTGCATACGCTACTACCCATCCCAGCACAAGGCTCTGCAGGCGCTGTGGCTGCCGGCCTGGCAGACTCAGCACACCTCCTCCAGCTCGGACTCGTCGGCTAGTTGGACACATAAGCAAGAAGCTATGAGTTGCATATATAGTAATGATATTAGAAACAGTTCGTGTGCAGATTGGTGTCAAGACTTAAACATAACAATATGGGAATCAAAATGTGTGTATGTATCTCTCCTTCTATATATATATATATATATAGTCGACTGCAGGGAATACTGTACTCTGTCTTTCCACCTCTTTCCACGAAAACGCGACCCACTGTGTCAGCTCAGTACTGAAAACGTTGCGGGCTACAATATATGTGTGCAAAAGATAAGATTAGCGGTTGAGCGAAGCAAAAATAATTTACAAATAGATACACACACACAGATAGAAGAAACATGTGAGAGAGCGAGAGTGGAGTGAGGCTTTTTGGAGGAGAGATGTTGAGTGAGTAAGAAGGCATAACACGATGACTCCGCTCACATATACGTGCATGTGTGTGTGTGTGGTAGCTCAGCTACGCTATTACACATGCATATACACACTTATAAACATGTGCTTGCCTGTAAACTTATTTTTCGTGTGTATGTGCAATATGTTCATAAATTTCGGTAAGACAGTTGCACTCACAGAAGAAAGGAAACACACAAGTATGGCATTTTGAAAGAGGCGGACGGGGGAGATAGCGAGTCTCTCTCTCTGAATAGATAAATAAGATTGCACATTCTGAATGGAACAGCGACAACTAACAACGTACACACACAGACACAGCGCAGTTGTGTGTGCGTGTGTACGAGAATCACGCTTGAAAGCACGTATGGGTGCTCGTTGCTTCCATTCTCCTCTCAAGTATTCCTATCCACATACACACATGCGCACAAAAACAAACCAACCAACTACACGAACCTCCCCCCTTCTCTTACTGCTCAGAGTACTGATGTGCAGCGCCCTCCAGCCGCTTCATGTCCGCCACCTTACGCACGGCTTTATTAAAGTCCTCATTCTCCACATAGTCGCGACCAGAACGAATGGCGAACATTCCCGCCTCCGTGCACACGTTGCGTAGATCAGCGCCATTGAAGCCGTCGGAGAGCTTGACGACACCCTCAAAGTCAATCTCCCCATTCTTCGTGATCTTTGAGGAGTGAATCTTGAGAATATCAAGGCGGCCCGTCTCGTTGGGTAGCCCAATCTCAATCTTGCGGTCCAGTCGCCCCGGACGCATGAGGGCAGCATCGAGGGTGTCTGGCCTGTTCGTGGCCATGATCACCTTCACCTTCCCGAGCTTATCGAACCCATCCATCTGGTTAAGCAGCTCCATGAGTGTGCGCTGGATCTCGCGATCTGAGGAGCTGCCTTCGATACGCTTGCCGCCAATAGCATCCACCTCATCAATGAAGATGATGCACGGTTCGTGTTCCCGCGCATAGGCAAACATCTCTCGAATGACGCGCGCAGACTCACCAATGTACTTATCCACAATGGACGACGCCACCACCTTGAGGAAGGCCGCATCCACGTTCGACGCAATTGCCTTTGCGAGAAGCGTCTTGCCGGTTCCAGGGGGGCCGTACAGGAGGACACCCTTTGGAGGAGTGATTCCTACGCGGGAGAATAATTCGGGGTTGGTGAGCGGCAGCTCAATCACCTCACGCATCTGCCGCATCTGCTCCTGCAGTCCACCAATCTCCTGGAAGGAAATGTTCTTCTCGTTCCCCATGTACTGCATCGAGTACACTTGGGGATCCACCTCACGTGGGAGCACCTTCACAATCGTCAGCGTGGTCGTCTCCAGCGCCACCCGGGCGCCAAACTTGAGCTTCTCGGGGTTGATGCTCTTTTTGTATCCCACCAGGTGCCGCGCGCCACTGATACTCTTTACAATGAACTTCTCGGCATCCACGCGCTTGAGCACCTCGCCAACAAAGTGGCCTATGCTCATGAGGGCACTGATTTGATCCTCGACCTTGTCGAGTACCTCGCGCTGCGCCTTGATCTCCGCCCGTGCCTTCAAGTTACGCTCCTGAGCATTGTTTCGCTCAATCGTGCGGTCAATGACCTGCTGCCGCAGTGCCGCACGTTCGGGGTCGAGCGGAGCGTTCGTCTGCATGATCCTTCTAAATCAAAACAAGTGAATAAATAAGTTGTCCTCTCCACCCCTCCTTTTTGTGCGGTGGTTTACAGGTCGGAGGAGAGATGTCGATGATCGGTGGGATGTAGAGAGAGAGTGGAGTAAATGCGGGCTACTAACTATATAGGACGTAGTAAGGTGAGAAGAAGAGGATAAAGGAGAGAACACAACAACGACAACGAAAAAACAGTCCTCCAAGATCGACGGACACTGTATAAAAGGAGCGATTTAATCTTGATATATCGCACCCTTGCGTGTTGTATATTATATCGTCGTTCTCTTTCTCTTTTGTGTATATCTGTCCCTTGTGTGTGTGTGCTGAAGAATATGCTCTGATGTGCTTACAGGGTGTTAATGAGTGTTGTGCGTGTGTGTGACCAATAAAAGTAATTTAAAAGAGGGAACAGAAGCCAACATAGTTTATCTAAAAAATTAAAGAGGACAGTAAAAGCAACAAGAGTTAGGCTCACCCTCCACCGCACACGCCAGAGAGAACAAGCCGTTCTGACTAGAGTATAACCGTCACTCGCGTATGCACACACACACGCAGACTGGCGGACCTGTGGGTGAAGACAACAGCGCTTTCCCCCTTTTTCAGAAAAAACAACACAAACTAACAAAGGGAGCAATGCTGAAATGGTGTGTTTCTCTTTTTGGTTTGTATGGAATAGAAATCGTTAAATAAATAAATATATATTTATTTAACGATTTCTATTGTGGATCGCAGTAATCAGCCGCATTGGCTGGGGAGTACGTGTGTCTTGAGCAGACACCAAACTCTCATGTGAAGAAAGGCAGCGACACGCACACACATTCAAAGTAAACAACCCCGCTGACAACGTCAACTCCATACAAATGCACACACACATATATATATATTTATGTATATGTGAGCATTTGCGATCATTCGTCAGCGCACACTCGCACTTTCTCCATCTCCCCCTTCCCCTCCGCCGCCACCACCATGAACAGCAGCACACAAAAGGTCACACTAATACACACACGAGATGCCTACTCGCTGAGACACTGCTGAATGATAAGTGTCTCCTCTGCCACTCCAGGGGCGAGCACCTTGCTCAGCTCCGCAGCGGATCTGAGCGTCTGACGTGCGTTGACGGCATACACGACGCGCCAACGCACCTGCGCATACACCGCTCTCAATTTAGCCCGCATGTCTGTCATCTTCTCCTCGGCGCCAACAGAGCCCTCCCCGGCTGCCTCTGCCGCCGCCGTGGCCACAGCGTATTCACGAAGTAGGATCGTCTGCATCAGCGGCACGGCGTCCACCATTGTACACATCGCGAACTCACTCATCAGTTCGTCGGCTGTACTAACGAGCTCTGCGCAGAGACCCCCAACGCTGCCCGAGGCCACCGTCACCGCTGTCGATGCGGTGGTGGCGGCCTCGTCGTCCTCGTCGATAGAGTACTGTGACGCTCGTGCGCTGCCCCCCACCACCGACGGCACACCGCTGGTGCCGAGACGCTGACACAGGCGTGAGAGGACTGCGTCGAGCGTTGGGACGGCGAGTGGGGTGGCAGTGGCAGCCGAGCTCCCCTCGCGGATGAGTGCGCGCAGCGAGCACAGTTCTGACGTGGCAGAGACCACTGCCCGCTCCATCGGGCTGTCTGGCGTCACCGCCACCACGCACATATCCGAATCCACACGCAGTCCAACAGGACCGAGCCCACGCACCTCCGCCCCCCCGCCGCCGCGGCGCACGGTGACGGCCAAGCGGGCGAGATGAAACTGCTGCACACCGATCGTCACCGACTCTGGGACGCCGAGGGCGCCCTCCGCTGGCTGCGCTGCGAGCGTGAGCCTCCGCCGCATCTCCGCATGTCCACGGACGGGAAACTGATTTACAGCGATGATGAGGTAGAGATAATTGGAGTGGAAGGCAGTGGCAGCGCCGGGTACCGCTGCCACGCGTGGGGCCGCTTCTCCATCAGCGCTGCGTGTGGCCTCCTCGTCCGCCTTGTCCACCACGAGACCGTCAGCTGACGTGCGCTGCGCCAGGGCGGAGTGCTGCTGATAGGTAAGCGTATCAGAGATGCGCACCGCTTGCGAGCGTTTGCTGCTGAACACCTGAAACGAAAAGTGACGATCGCGTGCGATGCTTTTGAGACGTGGCGTGCCCTTGTGGACACGAATTCCCCAACGCCCTGCCGTGCGCGCGTTGGCCACGCGCCGGTTGACTGCAATGGTCACGATGCTCTGCGCCTGACGCTGTGGTGGCAGTAGCTGACACTGCGCCGGGCTATAGGCCACATCGGAGTGCAGCGTCGGGGCATCCACCGCTGCCAGTGCTTGTGGTGGAGGCTGCTGGACAGCCGAAGTAGGCCGGCGGGGACTAGTGGCGGTGTGGGCGTGATGGGGCGACGGTGCTGATGTCAGCGCGTGCGACGTGGCAGAGTTCAAGAGAGAATAGCTTTCACTTTTCCGCACCAACACGAGGGGCAGGTGCAGTTGTACGACCTCGGCATCGTCCTGGACGCCGTCACCGCCACGAGCAGTGACGATGGTCTGCTCTGTGCGCGCTTGGAAGGCCGCCATGGCGGCCGCGGCGTCTGCCTTGCAGGTCGTCGTCACCCCATTGATGCGGGAGACGGTGTAGAGGAAGTTCAGCACAGGCCGCAGCCGCGCCCGTAGATCCACAAGACGTTGCTGTATGTCCGGAGCCCCACCGCTACCGCGAGGAAAATACACTTGCGGCGTCACAGAGGAGATGACGGCGGCGGCGGCGGAGGCACCGATGCTGTTGTCCGTGCCATCGTCGCCCTCACACGCCAGCCCGTCTCTGTAGGACATGTACGCTACGATGAGCTCATAAAAGTTGATTAGCGTCATGTCGCCGCCGTCGATGCGCAGACCCCACGACGGGCGTCCGGTCCCGCACGGCTGCACCTTCTTCGTCAGCACCACCGTGACCGTCGCTGGGAGGCTCTGAAGCCACCGCTGCGTCTCCACGTGGCTTGCCGCCACCGCCGCCTCCATCGCACGACGGTGCACCGCCGCTGCCGTCGCCGCCGCCTCTCCCCGCGACGGCGATGGCACAGCCTCCTCGCCCTGGTTGGCCGCCGTCGCGCTCGCTCCTCCCTCAGTGGGCGGTGGCGGTGGTAGGGCGGCGGCAGCAATGGGCATCTCAAACGTCAGCGCCACCGAGCAATCCCGTGCGCGCCTGACAAACACCGCCGCCACGTCGTGCCGGCTCTTCACCACTTCCCCATCCACGGCGGCCAGCGTCCAGGCACACTGCTGGAGGAGCGATGACGCTTTCGCGGTCGCAGGCGTGTCCTCGGACTGATCACCACGACTCGTGGTGGTCTTCTCGCCCCAGCTGCGCAGCACATCCGCTGCCACCAGTGAACCTGTCTTCGGGGTCAGTTCCACCTCTGAGCGGCTCAGCAAGTCCTCCGTCCCACCGCCGGCACACAGGTGCGTCAGGCAGGAGACGAGACTCCGAACCGGCAGCGGGAGCGACGGGGCGGAGGTGGTGGCGCCGCTGCTGTGAAGAGAGTCGGAGACGGCGTTACGCACGTATGCGGGCCAGCCCGCCAATTCCTCGCCCACGGAGAGCCGCACTGCGGTCACGAGAGCGGCGTCGCTGATCCCGAGGAGGCGAAGGGATTTACTCAGGTGCACACCCCAGCGCACAGTCGTGTCTTTGCGGTGAAGGGCCCAGGTCATGCGCACCGTCGTGGTCGCGGTCGTTGCTGTCGGTACCGCGTGGGCGGAGGATAGTTCCAGTGCGGAGGTCTGTGGGAGTGAGGGCGGGGTGGTGTCATCGGGCTTCCATGGGCCACGTCTGGTCAGTGTCTCCGCGCGTGCGGCCTGGGAGTCGCTGCGCCCGCGCTTCGATAAGTACTCCGCACAGACATCAATGGAGTCGTGATCGCGACTGTAACAGGCCGGGCAAAAGCTCGGGGCAACGAGCAGCGGCGTCTCACCGTCAAGCTCCCTGCGCATGCGGTGGACTTTGTGCTGCAGAGCGCTGTCCTCATCGCGTAGGACGCCGCCGAGGATGAAGTACTCGCGTAACAGCTGCGCGAGGCCCACAGAGCCGCCTCTGGTGACGGCGTGAATGTGGATGGTGTGCAACGTCGTGCCGAGTTCCTCTCCGGGGGTCAGTGGGGTGGCACTGACGAGGTCGCCCTCCAGGCGGCGTTGGGCGTGTCCAGGTACAACGTAGTCTGCGGGTGAGGGGAGGTCAAAGAACTCCTCCGCCAGCATCCCGGACGTGAGTCGCGACCCAATCGTCGTGCGCTCCAGCACCTCTGCTTGTGATACCAAATTGCTCCGCGCAGTCGGGAACCACTGCGTGGTCGTTGACGGGGCCGCAGCCAATGCGGCGTCGTCCTTGCAATCGGGGGTGCCACCTCCTCCTGTCGCGCAGTCGGCGGAAGCCGAGGCGTCAGTGAGTGACCAGCGATCGCTCCGCAACAGACGTGCGGCGTCGAAGTGTGTGGACTTTATCGGTGCCTTATCCTGCAGGATGGAGAAACGCATCGCGAGTGGCCGCATAATAAGACGACGGAAGAGAAGAGGAGACACATCGCTGCGGATGTCGAGCAGCACACGGCACTGCTGGGGCAGTCCACGCAGCAGTTGTGGAGCATGAAGGCCACGAAGCAGGGTGATCATGTTGCTCTCCGTCATGATGGGGTGGTTCGTTTCCTCAGAGGCAAAGAGATGATCCGGGTAGCGGCCACGTAGAAAGGGGATATAGACATCCTCCATAGAGCACTGCTCCGCCTCCTCTGCGGTTTCCACCAGTTTCACGTGCTCGGCCTTCAGCGTCGGTATCATTCTCCTTGTGGCGTCCGCGCGGTACTCCGGTCGCACCACCACATCACCGACCATCACAGCTCGCCCACCAACCCGCAGCCGACGCGACGCCATGCTGTTCCACACATACGCCCGAAGTGCGTTGATCCACCGGCGCCGCCACACATATGAGGTGCGGGCGAGCATCTGGTGCCAGTCCCCCTTCACCGCGATGAAAGTCTTCAGCACCTGACGCACCGTCGCATCGGTTGACACGCGCAGCGCCTGGCCCGCCGTGACCACGTTCGGTCGTGCGAGGAACTGCCGCATCGCCAGTGGTGCCTTGCGGCGGTGCAGAGCGTTGATGATGGCGGACTTGTAGAAACCGTGAAGGACGTCGGTGGCGGCGCGCGTAAGAGAGGCCTCCCGGTTAGCGCAGTAGAAGACGGCGCCGACGGTTTGAAGCGCGCGCAGGCGGAGCTGCAGCTCCGACGACCGCACGACGCCGCCAACGCGGCGCAGTAGCAGTTCGGTTTCGTAGACTGGCTGCCATGCTGCTATACTTCCAGAGACCGCCGCATCCGACACATCCTCCGGGACTTCCCGAATCCCACTCACACGCAGCACAAACCCCGGGTGACGCATCGTGTTGATCAGCAGCAAGTGCTCACGGCGTAGACAGTTGCGCCTCACCGCGCAGAGAAGTGAGGTGCCTGAGAGCTTCGCTGCCGCGGTGTGTGTGCTGAAGGACTTCTGCGGTATGCTGAAGATGGCGCAGAGATGGCCAATCGCGTTCTGCACGGAGGCATTCTCGATGTGCAGCGTGAACACAAACCCGGGGCTGCGGAAAGACTCGCGGGGGAAGAGCTCCTCGGTGAATCCGAGCACTGGTGGAGGGGAGGTGTCAAGGTAGGCGTTCACATCCTGCAGGGTGAGCACTGCGGCCGCTTTTCCACTGCTGCTGCTGCTGCGCCGCCGCTTCTTCTTGGACTGGACAGGTCCACTGGAAGGCTCGCATTCTGTCTGCCCTGCCTCGGCCGCGACGAGCTTGCGACGCGTGGGCGCGGAGAGGTCCTCTGCTGTCGTTCCGCGCAGGAACAGCACGTAACGGAGCAGGGCTGCGCAGTCCTGCGGCGAGAGCGCTTCCAGCCTCACCACCCCTGAGGGCGGCACAAACCAAGGCTTCTCTCTTCCGTGACGAACCTCCAGAGATTCCTGGAGCGCCGGGGGCTCACACTGGCCCTCACCAGCACCAGCGGCGCTCTCTGCTGCTGTGTGCGGATCTGATGCTGCCACTGCGGCACCTCCATTGTCATCACCACCGCCGCCACTCACTTCGCTGTCGAAGGCGAGGAAGTCTGCATCGTCGAGATGATCTCTGTCCCCGTGATCGGCTACGACATCACCTGTCGCCACATCCACAGACTCCCCATCGGCGACGAGGGCATCGTGTTGGCTCACATTATCAAAGTACGTCGCCCCATCCACCTCACGCACCACTGCGTCGCCATGATGCAGCTCATGGAGGGATTGCAAACGCCGCAGTTCTGGAAACAACCGCTCCGTCACGCCAACCTCAAACTCCGCATCCGCAATGGTGACTTTGCTTCGTCTGCGCTCAATGCGCTCCACCTCGCTGTAGGTGGGGCCCCCCCTGCTGCGTCCCGCGTTGCTGGACACGAGCTCGTCCACCATCGTTTGCCGCCGCACGCTGTCGAGGGGTTGCTGGTCACCCCCATCGGGGGCCCCAACGCCGGGTGTTATGCTGGTCGACACATCCCGCAGCATCTGATCGAGCGCAACCTCGTCGTTGCCTTTTGTGGTGCCACTGGAAGTCGCCCCGTGGCGGCCTCCCCCGTATGCCGGAGGGTTGATGGTCCCGGCCACTGGCTCAGCCACTCGTTTATCCGTCCCGCGCCGTACGCGACGTCTCGCTCCTGGTAACCTCCCTCTCGTGGCGGCAGAGATGCCGCTGTCATCGCCGCCGGCTGCCGTCGTCGTCGCCTGCGCGCACACACGCGTGCGGCACATCATCAGCGCCAGCAGACGTCGTGAGGGGAGCATGGAAGCGAAGTCGGAGAGGGAGAATGACCGCTGCTGCTTTCGTAAGGGGCTTATGGTGAGCTCACGCGCCCCCGAGACTTAATCGGTTAAAGAGGAGGGGGAAATTCAACGCACACAAGAGCTCTTTACCTATAAATATTAATTAAATATATATATGTGTCGTGATGATACTTAAAAGCGAACACAGTAAAAAAAAATGTGCGCACGTCTGTGGAGGACGTCTGCGTCAAAATAGGAATCCCCCCGCTCTCTCCGGGAGTAGAGAAATAGAGAGGGAGGGGGAGGCACGCACGAATGCTCGCACACGTACACTCCAATAAAATGCAGGCGCTCGGTTGGGTCTGCAAGTATATATATATACGTATTTGTATTCTATTTATAATATCACAAATCGTAAAAAGCACAGCAGTAGTGTATGTGCGTGCGTGTTTGATGTGTGTGAGAGAGAGATGCA
>JAODGE020024401.1:0-12071 GCA_027574965.2 Ecitophya simulans
TTTTTGCTTATAACTCGGCCAATAATTGATCGATTGGAATGAAACAAACACGGAAAAAACAAGCAAAAAATAGCTTTCGGATGGCATAAAAATATTGGCACATTTTAAACAGTTGGGGAGTGTACCAAGTCGGCACCGAGCAGCTGTCGCCCCTCGTCAGATATTTTGAAGTTCGCTAGAAATATTCAAGTTCCCCACTGTTACACTCGCTGTCAAAAGTCAAAAAAATCTGTCACTGTCAGTTCCGCTGGTTTCCATCTTCGGTGTGCTGTCGATTTGTACGTAATTTAACGAATTTCTTGATAAAAATAACAAAATTCCACAAATAGCACTTCCAAATTAATTACGCATGCAATAAACCGCAATAAGTAACTTTCAAACCTGCGAAAAACGAACCCTAACCCGCGTAATTATCGATTATGTGCCTGTAATCGCTCGCACAAAATAGGATCAATGTGATTACATAATTTTTGTTAATTTCACAGCATAAACACTCGATTACAATGGCAGACAAGGCAGCGGCGGTCCCCGGCAGGCCCATGAAGTTCCCCTACACCCTTTCGGCCAAGCTGGTACAGTTCCCATGGAAGTACTACTTCAACAACCAGTGGATGTGGAAATATTACGCCATCGCTGTGGTGTTTTCCATTCCAGTCTTCAAGAAGATTAGCAACTTGGCCAACTCGCCCGAAAACGTGGCCAAGTGGGCCGAGATCCGTCGCAAAGAAGCCGCCGAACATCATTGATAATCTTTGCTGTGTCAGAAATTGTTCATAAAGTTGATAAAATAGAATATTATTAGTCGAGTACGAAGCATTGCGATTTTGATTTGTTTTTTTGTTTGTAGGTTTTCACGTTTTCAGATGTTTATTTTATAAAACGAGTTTTTAGTGTGGTTTAATTATTTGATGTGTATTGCCTAGTTTGGAATAAATTAAATAATATTAAAAAAATTCTTAGAACAAAAATTATGACAATGAATAACTTATCTGTTTGATTATTAACCTTTTTCCCAGCCCTGTCAATTGAAACCAAATTGATTATAATAAACCAGCATCTTTCTCTTTAATCCAATAAACTTTATAAAGTATCAATAAAATATGGCTCAAATTTAATTTGTATTGTAATTAACAATCGCTTTACTCCATAAAACCACCTAAAAAACTGCAACGTCCGCGACAAACAAACGATTCCTTCAATCCACACGATGACGACGAGACGCACGCGACGAATTCTAATTTATGCATTCTATCACTGCGATTAACGTCGACATATAAACATAATACTGCAGCATACAGAACACAGCAACCAACCGCCTCGAAGATTAAGGCCTAGGCGGACGTCACATTCAACTGCTTGCTAGCTTTAGCTGCCTCATCGTCCACGCTCTTGCTCTCGGTCTTCGCCGGCCGCGCCCGTCGCTGTGGCAGTCGCGATTTGATAAGTTTCACCAACACGCCGATCGAATACTGCGACAGCAAGCGCAGCGTGGACAGAATGAAGGCCTTCGTTGGTTCCACGTAGTAATTAAGTCCCATCTCGCGTTTGACGTAACGCTCCTCGGCGTACTTCAGGCGGTCGATGTAGATTTTGTGCATGATATCGTTCACTTTCATCGGACGGTCTTCGTACTTACCGAAACCGATCGAACAGAGCGATTCGCCGAGATCGATCGTTTGTACCTTCTTCTGCTATGGGAACAGGCCAAGACACGCCAATAATTATTGCTATACAGCGCAATAATCTTTGTGAATACCTTTGCAAGTCGTTGCGTCAAGTTAACCTCGCATAAAACATACTTCGAGCACTTCGACAGAGGAACCACTGTTACCTCGTTCCCGGAGACGATGGACTGCAGCCAGTTGACGCCGAGGCTATTGATGTCTACGTTTGCGATTTTTACGGGCAGTTCGCCGTTCTTCGCGTGGATGAAAGGCACGCGTATGGTGGGACTGTGGTTGAGCATTAAAACTGCTCCCGATGGATCAATTCTGCACACTTCTCCAGTGATCTCTCTCCGGTTTCTGATGTACGAGTTTGGGATGTCTTGTGGCTTAGTGAATTTTGTAAACTGTACCCACGACAGGTCGATAAGTCGATATTATAGCTTCAAATGTGAAAAACACTTACGGGTCGAACTCTTCGAATGGCAACGCTAAGACCAATTAAAGCAATCGAATAGATTCCAATCTAAAGTGGGGACGTTTTCGGTTAGTACTTGGTTGCGTGGTAGTTGATTATTTCGAGAATACCTGCGTGCCGCGATTGTTGTGCGCCTGCCAGTCGCAATACCGGTTGAAGAGCGCTTGCAGATCGTCGCGTTGTGTCGACATCTTGTGAAGTTACCGAGTTTCCGAAGGGCAGGCGAAATTATTTGTCGCGAATTTTACATTTGAACGCTGCCCGACCGCGACGTCGAGTGATGAAAGCGTTTGCGCACGAACGGCTTACCGCTAATTATATCATCGACTGGAGAATATTTTTGCAGATTACGAGTGGAACTTGAAATTTTTCGAGGTTAGATGCGCTATTACAAAACAAGGTGCGTCAACATCTCGACGTCGACTGAACACTTTTCGAAAACAAGTGATAGTTGTAATCTGTCGGGCAATAACCAATGCGACGAAGTTACTCTTTTTTTTATCATTCCAATAACTGGTTTTTAAACACAGTGTTTTGTATAGCAAATTTAGCGGCGCTTTTTTGTGTATGTCAGGTTGCATGTATTATCGTCAAATTCACTAAATATTTAAAGAAATTTAAAAGAGTTGTTGTATGGTCGACATTTCATTGCGCATTATATATTTATTTAAAAAAATTATGTTAATCATTAAATTTTTCACAGATTGTAACTTTAAAATTATATTTAGTGCTTTTTTGATCGCTTGGTGTTACATTACATTTATTAAAACAATATTAACTATTTTATGTATATAGTTGTGCATGGTAAATTCAAACTAATTTGTAATTTCTGATTCATAAATACCCACCACGTTTAAATAGTTTCCAAAATGATCATAACATACGATTTATAATTGGTGTATGTTGGGTTGCGTGCATAAGCCGTGTTGAATGTGACAACCTGACGTATGGGGCCGTGTTTAGTCCACTTTAAGTCGCCATTGTGATTTGCAATAAGCAGCTGTAAGTATCGTCGAATTCCGGCCGAAGGAATTAAAAAACCTCCACGAAATCATCGCCACGACGTGCCCACGACACCTGCCCGCCCGTCGCGCGAGTGGGTTAAGCGCGTGGCCGTCAACGGGACGCGTGATTTACGTAACAGCGTCCCGCGACGAGCTGTTTTAATTGACACTCGCGCAACCTTCTTTTTTTCATTCTATTTACATGTCATTTACCCCGTTGTGTCGTCGCGCGACACGGCGCACGACGCCGACACTTTATACAACACGATACATTCGCGTTCGGTGAGTTCACGACCGGCGTCATCACTACAAATGTTCTTTCGATACATAGAGATCAACATGATTCCTGGCAATGTGGACCCTCGAAGGGCTGAGAAGGTGCAGCGCTACAAACCGCCACAAGCCAACGGCAGCGCGCCCGCCGACGACCTCACGCCCGACTACATGAACATTCTCGGTGAGTTGCGCAAGAACCGAGAACAGTGTTATGAAGGAGCAGAGGAGTGCCTTCGAGGACAAGTCAATGGACTTATTTGTTGATACTGGGCGAGATATTCGCATTGTAAACTTGCTAAAAAGTTTCAACAACAAGTGGCAGTTGGCGCCATGTGCAATGGATGTTTATATTAGGCATAAATTGGTCTCTCATTGACCTTAATTAATTAAGGTGGTGCTCGGTTCGTCGATTCGTGATTCATTCGCATTGCATCCGCTCGACGTCGGCGCCAGTCGCGCCGAACGACAAACGAAGTTGTTTGTCGCATTTAAACTGCGCTGAAATTTGTGCGGATTTTCATTGTTGTGCCGAAACTAATTGAGTGCCATTTAGTATTCTAGAATGTTGACAGTTCATTGGGGTCGTAATGGCATTTGTCGGTTTTGTTGCGCGATCGACTTAGATAGTTAGGTTGAAATTATGATAACGATGGCGAATCAGCAGCCGTCCGCACCACTTTCTATAAATGAATCGACGTCGGTCGGCGGCCTGGTGTTTGCCAGAAACCGCAAACGGCGATTCGGCGAAGAAGCGCTCATTGATAAACGCCTGACTCACGCGGCGCGCAAATATTTAAATGTTTGCGCTTGCACGCGGCGCGCGTTCGAAAGTGCGCGCGGCGGGTCCGCCGTTTGGGTATCGCATTAACTATCGAATGTCGTTTGTTTACGATCCGCGAACGGCGCACATGAGACGCGAAACGCAGATAATAGCGAAGCGGCGACGGCGTGAGAGGTGGCTCGAGGTGTGTTCGGTAGTAGAGCGCTCTGAAAGCGGCGACGGAGCGACGTACCCGTATTGAGTGACGAGTGGGTTTCCGCAGAGCTAAATTTAAACTCGCTGACGGTCGCGGCGCAACGAAGGAGAGAAAGGACTGTCTAACGCTTGCATTCCGTAGGTCCCGACCCGGCCACGGCAAATGCAGACGGCATAGAAAAGAGCGGCGCCAGCGGCGCGCACGATCCGCATCCGCAGCACGACGACGGAGCGTCGCCGACGTCCGGCGCGCAGGAGGCCAACGGCACCACGGTGATACCCACGAGTCCTCAATACGGCGTCGAGATAATCCACAGCGGCGGCGACGACGCCGGCACGTCGGCGACGGACAGCGTCGTCGAGACGACGGCGAAGACGCACCCGGCGACGCTCGGCGCCGGCGCGCACGTCGACGAAGGCAAGGACATGCACTCGACGCCCAGCCGCAACGATCGGTTCAAGGTGGTGAAGATCGCCAGCCTCGAGCCGTTCCGGCGGGGCCGATGGAAATGCATGGACTACGTGGACGAGAATCCGCCGCAGGGGCCGGCGCAGGCGTCCGCGAAGCAGACGCAGTCGGCGACGAACATCCAGATGGGCGGCATGCCATACATGCAGACGCAGAGCCTGCCGCAGCAGCACTTCCAGCAGATGCTCGTGCAGGGCGCGTTCGCCGGCGCGCCCGCCGCCGGCTTCTATCAGGGCGTGCCCGGCCAGATGATGCCCGGACAGTACTTCTATCCGCACGGCGCCGCCGTCATCTCGCAGCAGGTGCCCGTGCAGCAGGGCGCCGGCGCCGGCATGCAGCCGTTCATCAACGCCGCCGGCCAGCCGTACTTCCCCGCCAACGTCGCGCCGCACGCCGCCACCGCCGGCTACACGACGTACTCGAACGTGCAGTACGTCCCGCCGAATCTCATACAGACGCAGAGCAGCGCGTTCGCGCCGACCAGCCAGGCGGTGCCGAACAGCACCCTCACGGCGAACTTCCAGCAGAGCCAGACGTACGCCGGCCAGCCCTCGACGACGCAACCGCCGATGGTGAACGGTCACGCCTTCCCGCCCGGCGGCGGGACGGACGCGCCGCAGGTCGCCAGCCTGCCGACGCAGATCGCGAAGAACGTCATCCTCCAGCCCGCCATCGTCTCGATGAACCAAACGCCCACGCCGGCGCCGAACAGTATAAGCCAACCAGCGCAGTATAATCCCAACTATCAGCCCGCCAGCCTGCCCGCCAACCAGTCGCCGCAAGCGCCGCCCGCCGCGCAGCTCACCAACATCACCGCCGTCACGCAGGTGACGCAAGGCACGCCCATCATCACGCCGATGGTGCCCGTGGCCGCGCCGCCGTCCAGCCAGATCGCGAACCCGACCGCGACGGCGGTCAGCCAGGCGGTGTCGCTGACCGCCGCCGCCGCGTTCAACCAGATGCACATCGCGCAGATGCCGACGCCGACGGCGCACTCCGCCCCCGCGTCGTCGGCGAACGCCGCGTACGCCGGCCAGCAGGGCGCGCCGGAGACGAATGCGAACGACGGCCAGGGCGACGCCTCCGCCGGCGAGAACAAGAGCGCCGACAATCCGGAAGCGCCGGCCGGCGAAGACCCGGCCAAGGCGAATCCCGTCGTCAACGCGATCGACAACAAGATCGAGCAGGCCATGGACCTCGTCAAGAGCCATCTCATGTACACCGTGCGCGAGGAGGTCGAGGTGCTGAAGGAGAAGATCGTCGAGCTCATGGAGCGCATCCAGCAGCTGGAGACGGAGAACGCGTACTTAAAGCAGCAGGTGATGAAGGGGGCGGGCGCGCCGCCGCCCACGAACGGCGCGAGCGCCGGCGGCGGTGCGAGCGACGGCACGCCGGATCCCACGTCGCAGACGCCCGCGCAGCAGCCGCAGCAATAGCTGCGCGCTCTCCTCGACCATCTCTTTCGCCACGGGGCGCAGTGATCCACGTGACTGTTTTAACGTTTTTAACTTTGATTCGTATTTTAAGTGCGCGCGCGCTGACGGACAATCGGCGTCGTGTGCGCGGCCGGCGCGCGCCTTCTCGATCAGACGCGCTTGGACGGTGCGTCCGGCCCGTCTCTTCGTGACCGCAGGCGTCACCGGCAATCTCCCGAAATGTAGCCAAACGCTTCGACTTGAGCAACACGCAAGAACTACGCTCTTGTAAATTTGTAATTATATTGTAAAAAAACAGATATCTTATATATTATTAACAGATTACGCTAAATATTTAAATTTATGAGATGCGGACGTCGTAATTGGGTAAAGAAATTGAACTTATACATAGATAATGCCAAACTTATGATTTGGTGCTATTCAGAACTGTGATTATGTGCTCTTTTTAATTGATACGATATATTAACGAAATGAACGAACGGAGAGGAGAATGTGGACGACGGAGGAGGGTGTTGAACTAAATGAAAATAAACTAAACTTGCGAACGAATTGCCGACTGGGCGAAGCAGATTGTAACGAAATGTACGAAGTACCAAAAGATTCTAATCTATCTCTATCATTTATATAAACAAAACGCGATGCGATGGATGTAAATGTAATTTATTCTTATTGTAAAACGTAGGGACTGGACGAGAGAGGAGATTAGTGGAACTTCTAGCGACAAATTTATTATGTTCGATGTTACTATCACGTTTTTTTAGTCAAGAAACAAATATATATATAATGTACGAGTAAGACGAACGCACGCACGGCACTGACTCGAGTGCTTCTAATCAAAAATTGTTTACCACGTCTATACTTGTTCGAACTCGAGACGGTTTTAGATGTCTTTTGTAGGAGATAAAGCGAAAACTAGCCACATGCCAACAACAACAACAACAACCGCACACTCACACGCGCATAGGTATATATTTGTTTAAATTTAATTTAATAATTATTCGAATGTTCATTTTGTTTTCGTATTTGTCTCGTCGAGAAAACTGAACATCCACCAACCAACAACATGGAAACGACACTATATGACTAAATACTATTGTAAAACTAAATTATTATACATTTTATTGAAAAGCAACAAACGCGATGAATTTCACCTCCCCCTCCGGCCCTCCGCGTGCACCCCTTGACCGACTTGTATACTTCTTCGACTGTTGACGAGAATATTTTTGTATTCGCCTGCGATTTTATGCGGTCGTTCGACTCGGGCGACCGATTTCGATGAAAGTTTGAAGGAACGTAGGTTTTTTTGTTTTTTTTTAACGTGATTTAAGTGTCTTGTTATAATTATGCGTAGTAGTCGTATGCTGTGTATTCGTATAACTCGCAATATAAATGAAGTAAACAATAAGACAGGCGATTGTTGCATCAATAAAGGAAATATACAAACGAATCGAGTGGACGAATGGTTGGAGCGTTTTAACTCTTTTTGAACGTTCGTGTGTTTCAGGGATGATTTTCAGCATGTGCGGACTCATGATGCGTCTGAAATGGTGCGCCTGGGTGGCCTTGTATTGCTCCTGCATTAGTTTCGCCAATTCAAGGATCTCCGACGACACCAAACAGGTACGTTCGATCGGAAGCATCGCTCTTGCTTGGTTTTTAATTTTACATCAATGATTGCAGATTCTCAGTTCGTTTATGTTGTCGATCAGTGCGATCGTCATGTCCTACCTGCAGAATCCTCAACCGATGACGCCGCCATGGGCGACCGCCGTAAACTAATCCGAGTCCAGCCAAAGTTCACGAAATTATCAGGTTTAAGGCAACTTAATGCAATGGGTCATTCGTGAGTTTTGTTAACTCTCGCCACGTTGCGACTGCTTTATTCGTTCGGGCATTGAAATAATGTGTAAAATGTCACAATAAACATTCGGCTTACACAACTAGAAAACGTTCAAACGCTAACATTACGTTCATTAGATTAATATCACAATTTAGTTCAACTTAAGCTCGTCTCTGGAAATGTGCGTTTATGGTTTATAGAGCGACGTCTCGGTACTTCTGGACGTCCTCGGCCGAGGCGTTGCTCAGGGAGTTTTTGCTGCTCAGTTTGTCGACTTGTTTCTTGTAGATTAGAAAGTCCGGCCCGTCCAGAGGGCCGTAGTAAATTGGCACGCCGTAGTCCTCTATCGGTTGCGCGTAGAATCCCGTCCGGTTTCGTATCAGGTGCGATTCTCTTTGGGTGGGACCACCAGGGGCGTCGACGCCGGCGACGTTTTGATTCAGTTCGTCGAGGGACGCGAACTTCGGCAGTTTCGTGTGTGCTCGACGGCCTAGACTGAGCGTGTAGTTGCACCGTTGATAGTTCTGCATTGGTAACGGCCAGAATGCCGCCGGAAGACTGTCTTTCGATGATAGTTTATCACCCGACGGCGGCGGCGGCAGAGACGCTTGACGCAAATCCATCAAAGACTGCGTCTTTTTCACTGCAATCAAATAACGTCTTGTAATTCTGTCACGATTCGGAGCGCGATCGTAAAGACGCACGTGATTCGGTCGATTGCGACGCGTCGACACTCTGAGGGACGAAGATCGACGCGTTGAACTCGCTCGCTGTGCTGAACTGATAGCCTTGGTATCCCTGATAGTAGTCGATGACGTTGCCCATCATGTTGTTGGGAAACGCGAAGTCGCCGAGCAAATGCGGCGTGCTGGACGCGCGTTTCAGCGAGCCGAGGTATCGCAAGTGGTCCGCGGACGCGTCGAACGCGTTGTTCTGGTAAAACGGGCCGCCCGTCTGGTGGTACGGCGACGTTTCCGCCGGAATCGTCACCGCCTGCAGGCTCAAGTCGCGCAGTCGCTTGGTGACGATCTCTTCCTCTTTCCAGGACGCGTACAGCGACTGCACCAGGACGATCTCCAGCACGTTGGCGAGGATACGCGCCAGCCAGCAGGTGAGCTCGGTTATTCCGTACAGGGAGTCGATTCTCTGCACAGTACGCAGCGGTTGTAAACGCATTTCACGTACGTATTTGTTTGCAGGACTCACCCAGTACTGAATGCTCATGTAAATGACCATTCCGGCTTCCGGAAACGTGAGAACCGTGACGGCGAACATCCAGGCGATGAGGCACAGCGTGTTCTTCTACAATAANTGATAGAAAGTGTTGACTTGTGCGTTCATGATTCTTGTTGGTGTTATTACTAGTAGGAAGAGAAAACGTTTGCGTTAATGCGATTCGAATAATTAATTTTCCATAGAGTTTCCTCGGCCGCAATAACATACATTGAACCAACTAATAATTCATTTTGAGACTTGGTTACGTTAATTTTATTCTTTTTCGTTTCAGTTTCTTCCGGCTTTTCCGATAACTGCTGCGACGCCAAGGCGAGAGAAAGAAGGAAACGGAAATGATTGTTCGTTAAAATCTCGCACGAACTTTATGGCAAATTAATCGCAAACGCATGTGCGTCGTTACGGTGGTTCTCGACTTACTGTGGCTAATCCGTGGATTAACAAAGCCGCGAACAACGCGAGCGCAAAATATCCCGCGCAGAGCAACACCGCGGCCGTCGGCAATGTCGAGGAGGATTCCAGTATCCACAGCAGTTCGAAAGCGAAGGCGATTAGATAAGTTATCTGAAAAAAAAAACAACAAGACGGAGACGTGCGTTAGACACGTCAAGCATAAATTTAAAGAAATTAAAATAATTCGCGAGCGTGTGCGAGTTTGCATACGGTGAGTCAGGCTTAGCGAGACTTAACTTAAGTACTGTTGTGAGTCAGGTAACGGTACGGTTGATTATGCAAATGCAGAAAAATGATGCGCGCGACGCTCAATAAATATTTGCACGTCGCGTCGGGTTACGTCGTGCATTACGTGACGGACGCACCTCTTTTAATTTGGCCATTTAACGCATTTTTTTAAAAGCGTTATGTCATATTTTGAAAAAGGCGCAAATGTTGGAAATTACTGTAAATTGAAATCGACCGGACAAGAAGACGCATATATTAATAACAGAATGATTGGCAGCTATAAACTGTACTGTTCACTGAATAAATAGATAGCGGGCAAGAGTGAGATATCCAGAAGCACAAAAATGAAAGTTTTCAAAGCAATTTACAGACCGGTAATGACATATGGAAGCGAAACATGGACACTAAACAACGGACTGAGTTACCTGAGAAAATGGATAAAATGAAAAGCGAAGAAATGAGAAAAGCTCTAGATATTCGGAGCATGAAAAATTTTATAGAGGAAAAACAACTATTAGGATGGGGACACATGATCAGAATGGATGAAGGAAGCCAAATCGGAGATGTATGGGTATCCAAGATGAAAGGGCGAAGAAGAAGGGAAAGACCGCGTAAACACAATAGGAGAAATACTAACAAGGAGAAAAAAAAACTAATCCAAGCGTTAAGAAGCTGCTGGCGTATATTGAGTCGGCGTATATAGCTTCGTTTGGCATAAAAAAAACACCACTTAAATGTTTTTGTCTTTAGTATCACCAAAATAAATTTCATTCCAATCGTAGTTGCCAACACCTGGTTGTCTTCTTGACAATATGTTGAATTCTTTTCATTTTCAATTCATATACAACTACAACCAGGGAAGCACAAAAAATGAGCCAACATCGAAAAAATTTGTCAAACAGCAAAGTTCACTCGACACCTAAAAGGGTAAAAAGGTTCAGATTACATGTTTATATATATAAATATATACATTGTAATCAATTTAACAATAAATTAGAGAAAACTATCACAAACTAGTAATAGCTCAAGTAATAATTGAAGAAAAGCCAAATTAAATGAAATTAATAGTTTGCTAGTACTGCGATGCTTGATTGATTTTAACAGCTTAAACAAGTCATTCGCATATGCTAAGCTCTAATTACTTAATTAATAGATTCTAATAGTGGTAATGAACGTACTCCTAAATTAATTTAGACTTATTTTTTATAATCCCGTTTCGACGCTTCTTTTGCACACCGAACAGCAGTCGGAATGATGTGTTGATTGGGACTATTACGCTTGACCTGACTCGTACTACTTCTTTCAAGGTTCGAAGGATTGTAGATCCGAGGAGATTCCATTGCATCTATTGATCGCGCCGGAATGAATCACTGCGCAACCATCGACCTGGTTCAGATTAATTGCCAGTAATGCGAATAATGTAATGATGCCGCACGACAGCGGCACCGGCGCGCCGTTAAACGTCGATATTAATTTACGGCGCTGGCGGCGCAAGCCCGATGTAGTAAATTAAAAAACGAATGTTGCTGGATTGTAAACTGCCACCAAGCGTGCTGCACTCGTGTGAAAAACGTTGTATTTAATGCGCACAACAAACAAAGCGTAAACAAAGCCACCGACGATAAAACGCGAACGATTAATTAAAATCGTTTCATAAATTTCAAAGTTTCAAAAATTTGGTGGCGCATTTTGTCGTAATTCATGAACTAATAGGTGATTTTAGCCATAACGTGTTGGTGAATTATTACGTTTGCGGCCGGTTTCGATGTTGAATTTCTCTTCGCGTTCGTCATTTTCATCAGGACCGGCGCGTTTTTTGTGCACTGCGCTCGAAGTTTCGTGCGCGTTTTGCGTTTCTACGCCTCGGGGAAGTTTCGCTTTTGTTTTTCGCTTGTCGGCTCGCTGCCCGAATATTGTTATATTGCGAGACAGTTGCACTTTCTCGCCGACCTTAACAAATGCTCGAAAAGTCCCGAAAACCTTGCGCGAACGAACGGAAACGAGACGCGGATTG
>JAODGE020024416.1:0-12284 GCA_027574965.2 Ecitophya simulans
TGCCGAAGTATAAATTAACGTATTACCCAGTGATGGCCCTTGCAGAGCCCATTAGATGGCTCTTGAGTTACGGAAGCTTAGAATTCGCAGACATTCGATTGTCGTTGGACGAATGGCAGTCACAAAAATCCAGTAAACGCACCAAATCAGCTTGCAAGTCAGATAATTAGCAATCAATTTGATTCCAGACGCGCCGTTCGAAGCGTTGCCGATTTTTGAAGTCGACGACCGCGTTACGCATCAAAGTGTCGCCATTTGTCGCTATATCGGTACAATCGTTGATTTGGCGGGAGATACTCCTTGGGAAAACTTTGAAATCGATATGGTGGTTGATTCAACGTGCGATTTTCGCTCCAGTACGTTGAAACATTACTTTCGGGTTCAACTGCGTTGAATATTAATTCATTGAATGTCGAAATAGAAATAATGATGTACAACAAGATGAAAGACAATTCGCCTGAACGTCCACCACTGAAAGAAAGCCTACTGAACCAGACTATTCCATTCTACTTGAATCGTTTCGAAAGATTGGCAAGCAGTGGCTATCTAGCCAATGGAAAAGTATGCATGTTCCAACCCACCCCACATAATAATTGATGTATTTTAATTAATCTTTTAGCTATCATGGGCAGACATTTTCTTCGTAGCCCTGCTCGATTACAACGACGGCGTATTACATACAGATACAGTCAAAGCCGAAACGTATCCCAATTTAGACAAACTAAGGAAACATGTGCGTGACATACCTGCGATCAAATATTGGATCGCACACCGACCTGAATCCGCATATTAACATGATTTACGTTTTCGAAATATAATGTTTATAACATTTGTTGCCTTTATTGAAAAATATATCTGGTTAGTACGTGATAATGATTACAATATGGAAGCACATTCTTGTAAAGCCGGTTTAGCACCATCCTTTGGGGCGCTCCTCGAACCACTTTTTGATCTGCGGAATGGTGACGACGTTTTCGCGTACTTGCTTCAAGTTGTCGTACTTTTCAATTACATCACCGCCAATCATGAAGTTGAAGTAATCCAGCAAAGCAACAAAATAGAAGTCAGCCCAAGTCAACTGAAATATAACGGATCATTTAGAACGCGATTCGCCAATAATAGGAACATAGTAAAGAATGAATGCTGCATACCTTGTTGCATGCAAGATGGCCGCCGTTCTCCTTGGCCATCTTATCGAGACGCTCCAGATAGAATGGCATCGTCTCGCTGAACAATGGTCCCTTGCGCGATTCCTTGAGTTTCTCATCTTGCTCGTAGCTGTACAACGCGATTTCTAAACAAATGTTTTTATCGATAGTAAATATTGCGAGCACTCTTTGAAAAACAGCGATAAGACTTACTTTGACGCAAGTCGTTGACTGTATCGACGGCGCTATCAATTTCGAGGTTCTCCAAAGCATCCTTTCCAACAAGTTTGGCTTGAGCGGCACAGAAACGGGCCATGGCAATGCTCTGATGATACTGTTTGCCGTTGGCGGTTAGGACAGGCATTTGTCCAAAAGGCATTTCTAAATGAACGACATTTCAATCGATGTGTTCACATCGAAAGGGATTACTGCATTTGATATGAAAATGATTCGGCTTACTTGGCTTATGTTGCGGCCATTCCTCTCGTTCGATACGCTCGTCTTCGAAGTCGATGTCGGCGTACTTCAGAAGCATGCGGCTTGGCTCAGCCAAAGCCGTCACGTTGAAGTAGGTGATCTTGTAAGAAGAAGCCATGCCTGATTCTGCAACGTGCAAATACTTAGTACGTTTATCAACATTTCTCAACGACAATTTCAAGAGGACCATCAAGCGAAAATATATCAGTTGTTTTATGATTACGATGAATTTGGTAATATTCCTGATCTTCTAAATGGACGCCGTCGGCTTCCGAAGTATTTTCTGCCTTCATTGCATCAATATTTAATAATGTTATTTTTCAAAATGACAACGAGTGGGAATGACACAATCAATCACGGAGTCAATAAAAAAAATAAATAAGGCTGGAACAGTCAATGTTGAACGGAAAATTACGTACTGCACAATCATTCTCAAAATCGACGTTGAATTGTTGTTGTAATTATAAATTTGTAAAAACGAATTTAAAAATCACCAAGAACACCTAGCAAAAATTAGTGTTAACTCAATTTGAGTTCATTAGCTAATTGAAATTAACTGATAACCATGATCTCAAAAATCACTTGAATTCTTTAGCAAACATAAATTCTTTACATAAATAAATTTTATAGATTTATTTGAGCACAAAACTAGATAAATTGATATAGCAAACCGAAATACGTGGCTCGTATATGAACAATTTAATTCTGATTACATAATACGAAACTGAAACCTCATTAAACAATTTACTATATTGAATACTGTGAATCAATATGCGTCCTTCCTCCCTAATTAATTTTGACAATCGCGTGAGATAGACAAACACAGCATGTCTTTGTACGTTTTGTCTAACACGTTGATTCATTTGGAATAGAACTAACTATTCAAACAACAGCTCAAATCATGACCTTGTATCGAATCCCAGTACTAGGTACACTTATAATTTAAATTATGTTATGGAATAATGTCACGACGTGCAGAACTTGATAAAGTACGGAGGATTCCTAGCAGGCGTAGCACGCAGGCAAACCGCTTTTTTATTTCCACTTTTAATCGGTAAATCAAAAGTCACTAGTTTCTAGAAGTTTCTAGCCTTCTATGAGATCCACTGCCGATTTTACAGAAATTTCCCGTCTATTTGTTAGAACTACTACTAGATATAATACGTGGCTTAATTGCTTTTATCAAAAGTAGATTAAATAATTAAAATAACTTACAGCCAAGAGGACTTGTTGCAGGATGAACAAAGTGGGCGAGTGATGTGCGACCGGCAGCAACGAATCCCTGACGCTCAACTTGATGAAAGCCGGTCGGTGTCGCCCCTTTTTATTCTCTCGCGCATGCGCAGAAGGTGTCATTCAAGGCCATTTATTTATGCGCATTAAGATTATAACACAGTATATTTTCAAAATAATGCTATGTGTAGTTTTAAATTGCCAGTTTTCAGGCTTAAAGTTCTGCTCTGAGTCATGGTACTTATAAATCGACTAAATGCGAACAAATTGTTATGAAAGCCTAAATTCAATTTTTTATTTAAATGCTCTTAACGTTAAATAATATTTAAAAAGGTCATTAATTGTTGGATATATTCCAGCGTTATATATTTTATAACACAATTATTTGATATTTGTTATAATTGCTATATTAACGGATTCAACAACAGCGTCATTCTTAACCTAAATTTCATGAAACCTGTTGAAACCGCTCGAACGGTTGAAATTACTGATTGTGATTTAGAACTAGAAACAACAAGTGAAACGCGAGAATCAACCATGTTTCCGAAGAAAATAGATAACGACATGAAAGAAGAGCTAATCAAGTTATCGGAGGCAAGTTTGTATACTCCAGGATATGAAATTAAACATAATTCTGTGTGTATTCATATTCATTGCAGAAACTTGACTGCTTCGACATACCAGCTATCAATGTAAATGTTGATGTTCTACAACAACTCATCACAACTGTTAACAGACTGATCAATTTACACAGGAAAACATTGACGAATACCCGAGAAAATAACATTCAATACTCACAACTTGACAATGAGCTAAAACTCAAAAGGGTAATGCATTTATTTCATACATTCAGAATTATCTATCTAACATAACATGATTGATTTCATTGTAAACAGAAGAATATTGAGGCATTAACAGAGAAAATTCATTGTATGGAGAAAGAAATCAAAGGGTATGCAAACAACTCTTCAAAATTGCAATCAGAGATTGATTTCTTGAAATCACGATTGAAAGAACGCGACCAGGACATGCGACGAGCCAGGCTTTACAATGAAAATAAATTTTTGGAGTGGTCACATAAGGAAGCAAGGTTGCAGGCGGAAATTGATAGATTAAAGGGTGAACCACACGAGAATTCTGGGCAAGATGAAAAATTTGTCAAAATCATTGCCCACTACAAACATAAGGAGGGGATATTTAAAGATACCATTCAAAAGCTGCAGGAAAGTAATGAAGCATTGCATAGACAGTGTTTGAATATTCGCGAAATGCTCTTAATGTATCGTTCGCGAAAGCCTTGACGAGGCTTTGGAAGTAAATAAAATTACCCTTGCTTATTACAAATTTCCATAATAAGCAGAGGAATAAGGTGCTGTTGTTGAATTTAATAAATAACATACAATATTCAGTCTATGTCTATGCCAACTCAGATATTTTAAAATCAAAAACAAACAATAAGTTGATGAATGTCAACTGATTGCCTTTAAAGACAAGTGCATCCTACTTTGACATAATCTACAAGTCTGTCTTCACCACTCAAAATGTCGCTTCTCCAAGCCACATCGAAGTTCGCCCGTCGAGTCCTGCAGGTCCGCACAACCGCTGCCAGCGTCAGCCTAGGATCTCGTAATAAAGGCGACAAAGTTATCACCAAAGTAACAATGGGCGATCCGGTGGACCACGCCACCGGTATAGAAAAACGCGAGTTGCTCGCGAAGATGGCTGGTAATTGCGATCCGTTCGGAATGCAAATGTGCAAGATTGGCACTGGGACACAGGACGATCCAATTCAGATAAAGTCCGCGTTCGACTCGCGCATCGTCGGCTGTATCTGTAACGAGGAGGCCACCTACCCCCAGTGGATGTGGCTGCACGAGAACGAGTGCAAGCGCTGCGAGTGCGGAAGATGGTTTGTACTTGTGCACACCGATGCGTTTTAAATAAATTCTCTTGACTGAGTTTACAAGACGCGACTTTACTACTTCACAGCGGACATAAATCTTCATAGCTTTATTATAACATAACACTTTGTCTTTAGTTACTGCATAATCAAGTACTACTTTTTCGATTTTTTGTTCTTGTGCGTCTGTTTTGAACGATTGGTGCGTTTTTGTCCCCTGTTATGCATTTTGAAGGATTTTTCGCCTTTGCCTATTTTTCCGCCCTTGGCCATAGCGGAGTTGTAGCCTTTTATCCACCTGTTTCGCTTATCTTCCCAATCCAGTTGTTTGGCAGCTATAAAATGCAAACAAAGAATATTTAATTAGCTATTCATTAACAATATTTATGTATTGATTGTGCCCGCATAGTTCACATCCCAAGCGGTCTCTAGGCCTAACTAAAAGTATAAAATATGAAAAAATTGTGATAAATTAACAATCCATCAATTAAAAAAAATATATAAATTAAAATATTTTGATGATGGGTAGATTGATTACTCTACGTTTTCTTTGAATATTTTTATACAATCAGGTAAGATTATCAAACGCGGAATCTTGCAACATAATGAATAACACATAACAAATTGTACTAAGAACAGAATTCACTTACTTGATTTCTTTTAATCACCGCAATTATAAAATAATCAATCTTTTCACTACCCCATTAATAAACAACTTAAACATTGACTCACCGGATTTATCTGAATTTTCTAATTGATTTGAAGAACCAGGAGCCACTTTTGAATTGCCTTCCTCCTCCAAAAGAGCAGCAAATTCATCAGCAGAAGCAAATACAGAGCCATGACTACCCTTATGCTTGGTCTTCCCTTTCTTTTTCGACTTGCCAGTATCCAACGCAAAGTCAGTGTCATCATCATCGCCCAAAAACAACTCCTCTTCATCATCGCTCATGTCTCCCAACAATTCGCGATCTTCGTCGTTCATATCCAAGTCTTCATCTTCGTCATCGTCACTAATATGACTTTCATCCAGATCATCAATATCATCGTCCTCGTCCTCATCGTCATCCCCTTCGTCGCTCTCATCATCATCACTTCCAACCCCATCCCCATTCTTCTTCTTTGACTTCTTTTCCTTTTTATTCCTCATAGTCGTGCCCACATCGTCCATATAGTTAATCTCCTCCTCTTCCTCCACATCCTTAAATCCAGACATTTTATTCAGCATATCTTCAAACTCTTCACTGGCGACCGACTCCAAATCACTATCATCCTCGTTTGTTCCATTCTTGATCTCCCTATCCTTATATCTGCTCTGCAGGTAAGTGTACAGGAACAATTCGTCCACAGGAACATTTTTCTGATCTTGCGTCAAGTATTCGTTTGACAACACGGCCATCGAACGTATTCCTTTCGGTTGATAATTCTTTCGTATCGCAAAGATGGACACGTCAGGTAATTCCTCACTCCGTTTCGGATTTTTGAACACGAAACGTTCCAAAAAGCGAATTAGCGTAAAATCCTTTAACGGATCACCAGTGTAAATGACTTTTCTCCCTTCTAAAACATTTTCCGCAAATAGACGTACAGTGGGATGATAGTGATTCTTCAATTCCAACAGTTCGTAGTATGCCGAAAACTTGGTGTTTGTATAAATTGGATTGCGAGCGAACGGGTCGTAGCAATTCTTAGGCTTTCTCTCAATTTTAACAGATTTAATCCCATCACTAGCAGCACCACCTGTATTACGGTGAAACCAACCATGTTGCCTTGTTTGTTCTGGCTTATCTTCCGCAACAATATCAAAACGATTACAATCACTTGTAACTTCCGCGTTACCATCGTCATCATCATCCTTAACATCCGCGTACTTTTCTTCGTCATCGTCTGAATCATCGATGACGGATTCGTGTTTGAATTCGACTGCGTTCATTTTTAACAAGTTTAAACCGGACTTCTTTGAGAGAATCTGCGAGATTAAAAATATTATGCCGCAAGCAAAATTTGGCTGAACATTTAGCGCAATTTGCAGTAATCTTTTAGCGAAAGCCATAATACGTTCGGAATTTTCATCGCGCGCCATTGACTTGTAGACTAAATTCAAAAGAATTGCTTGGTTAGTACAAATAAGTACGTTGGAATCTAATAGTTTCTTGTACAGAGCCGAATAAAACCGATCGTTTACTTTATCAGAACATTGCGATACTTGAAAGAGTAAACTGAGAGCGTTAAGAGCCACATTAAAGTTGGCGACGTGAACGATTCGATACATTGTATCGATGTGCTCGGAAATGTTTGATAATTCTAGTTTTGCGTAGGGATACGCACGGTTTACGCCGATTAGGAGAACGGACATCATTCGACTATCAACATCACCCTGGAATAAATCAAATATGGTAAAAATTAACACAATTTGTTAGAAATAATCGTAATACAGTATATTCCCAACTATTCCCGGAGATATTGAATAATTTCACTTCTAAATAATTAAGTAAGATTTTCGAAAAATGAACAAAATAAAGAACGACAATATCAGAGAAAAGACAAGGTATTTCTACAATCCAAAGAATCCAAAAAAACCAAAATAACCCCAATGCTTGAAATTATCCACTACATGGGATGATCACAACTCTACTGCATTATCTTTGCCTTACCTCTTTTATGCACTTCTTAAAGAAGGAAAAGTACACCTCAATCAACTTCTTTGCAACATCTGGATACTCCAAACACAAGTAAAATTGCGAAAGAAAACACAAACTGTAATATTGCGCCTTGTGACCAATATTCGAACGGAACAGCAACTTCTCAATCTCTTGCAGAATAACTCCTTGCATATTAGCATGTTGTTTCAGTACTTGCGTCAAACAGTACATGGCCTTTGAGGCGACTTTCTGCGAAGGATCGCCCAATTTATTAACAAGATGGGATAATAAATTCTTTTCCTGTTCTGGATTTCCTGCTAAGAGTTTACTCATAGCGGCAATGGCCTTCTCCTTATTGCTCTCAACTGAGTCATGACTGGCTGCATTCAGTGCTTGAACAAAAGTGTGGAAGGCCTCCTTCAACTGATCTTCAAAATACCAATATGAGAGATATTTTCGACGCGTTATAGCGTTACCGGATGATAAATCATTCAGTAATGACAGTGGGCGATCATAAAATGGCCGTAATTTTTGATCTGGCCTTAACAAGTCAGAAAGAAATAATTCTGACAACGTTTCTGAAATATCCAAAGAATGAATCATTAAAACAAATAGTGATGTAAGTGTAAGTTAAAACTTTTCTTTTCTTTATGAAAATTAACACAACTATTTTTATGTCAAAATATTACTTCTTTTTTTATAAAAACATCAAGAAAGTTAATATCTCTATATTGGTGTTAAATCTCCAAGTGGTAGAAAAACAATGAATTTTTGTAAATATTGGCCTGAGAAGGTTAAAATTAATCAGGTCCACATTCAAAAATTATAATTTTTAATGTGAACAATTCAAAAATGACCATAAAGCAATAATTAAAGCACCTACCTATAACTGCAATACACTCTTGCTTTTTTCCAACCTTGACCATGCCAATAACATTTCGAATGGTCTCTAAGCTATACACTGGATTATCTTGAATTAGAACTGTGTAAGCTGCAATCTTATCTGATACTGTGCCTCTCATCATTACAGTTTTCATCCATCTGTAGTCAGAGTTCGATTTTGCATTCTCTGTAAACATAAAATTTATGATAAAAACAAATAAAAATAAAGCATTGTTAACTCACTTATGTTGTAGTTAGCGATTTCTGAGTCCAAAATCTTTTTTGCTTCTTCTTTGAGTTCGATTAGAACTTGATCTGTTGCCTTATCAAACTGTTTTGGATCTTCGGCTATCTGTTAGTAAACGTAAGAAAATTATGAATCTAATAGAAAATGCTGTGCATTGACTCACCTGTTCAAACCATTTAGGCTTTTGATAAAATTCATTATAATCGCCATTTTCTGTAAATTCGCTTTGATTGCTCTTCATTTCTAAATATGTACTGCGCTACTGAAAGCGCTCCTCCCAAACAAAAACACGAAGCACGAGGAAAATTATAGGTTATTTTCGAAGCAGATGCAAAATGGGGCACCACCATACGTCGCCACAAAGCAACGGTACGCAGCTTACTCAACAGACGCAACAAGCGCAACACGGATTAAAATCAAGAAATATAGTTGTGGAGAAATGTCGCATATTTAAAGCGTTCTATTTACTGCTAATTATTGTTATTAAAAATTCGCTATGTTTTTAGTTTTGCTGGAAAGTTTATAATATTGATCATATATAGATTTTGTTTTGTAAAAATTTAGGCAGTTTTAAAAACAAACCTGTAAACTATTTGAAAAAAATTACTATGATGTTATTATATGAACGATCTTGCATTCGATTTTTGGCGAATGAGAGAAGAGGTACCTCTTCTCTCTTTTTCAAAAATAGCAAAATATAAAAATCTAACTAAACTAGCTGAATCGACGCAGAATTGAACGTAGATTCAAATGGTACTAAGCAATTTTGTCTAGAGTTAATATTAGTTCAGATAATGTTTGACTGATTTAACATTGCATTCGATTTTTGGCGAATGAGAGAAGAGGTACCTCTTCTCACTTTTTCAAAAAATANCATTTATGTACTTGTTTTATTTTTCACCGGTTATTTCCTGTTCGAGATTTTAAGCTTACTTGAATTTATTCAGCAAAAGAAAATATTTAGATTGTTCCTTATATATTTAATTTTACGAGCAGCGAACATGTCCATTGATAGCGTAGTGGTATGTACCGCGCTTTCTATGCGAGGACGCCGCGGTTCGCATCGTAAAGCAACAAAGACGTTTTTTTCAAGAAAATTAGTTCAAATTAAATTGATTTATGAATAGTAACAATAAATAATATACATAACCATTTAACAGATTGGCTTCGGTGTGGTTTGGTTGTCGACTGGTCAGGTGAATACCTGCCATGCCGATATTCGTGAGTTCGATTCCCATCGTAATAAAACTTAGCGGATGGTTTTTAAAGAGTAAATTGTGAAAAGGTAGCCTTACAAAATTCCCAATTGGCGATATAAGTCCAAGTCCAATTAGCAAAAGAGAAAGTAGTAGTAGAAAGGTAGGATAGGATGAAAAGGCGCAGGTGTGGTACACATTTTTAAATTTTTGAAACCAAAATTGACAGTCTTTCCCCTAAAATTGTTTCTTCCTCAGTAGGGTCGTTTCATGGGGCCCTGGAGGGGCCCCATGGTCGTCGGCGCCAGCGGCGCCTCCGTCGAGCGGATCCTGCATGCACGTCCGTAGCGCTCCCGGCCCAACCACCGACTGCCGTCTCCTCCGGAATTCGTTGCCATTACACCTCGGTTTGTTACGTATCATGGAGTCCGGAGATTAACGATCGTTTCCGATGTTAAACTTAGAATAATTTCAATATACTTTCGAATTTAATATCACAGTTGTGATTTAAACTGTGTATTTATCGGAATTGTTCTTACTTATTAAAAAATAAGGCACCGACAGGATTCGAACTGCGGTACCTTCATGTACGAGGCTAACCTCTTACCACTAGGCTACTATGGCTCATGACAGTAGCGAATCCGGTACGACTTATAAATTTAATTATTTTGAAAAGAAATCTGTGGGCATAATGCTGCTATTAGTTTAATAATAACAATCTTGGAAACTTTGTAATTGCAAGCCTGAAAATAAAAAGGGAAACAAATAAGCAGAGAAATAAATATAATCCGATATTTATTAACTCAAAATATAACAAAAAATACGAATAAAAATTGACAATTTAAAGTAATGTAATTGCAGGATTCCATTCCAGATCGAAAATTATTGGCTGTTCCGACCTGTTCCAACTGGCTACGAGGGTGAAGCAAGAAGAGGCAAAGAACGGCAACATCGCTAGATTTTAGGTGGGAGAGGATATTTCACAATTATCTGTAACAAAAAAGATAAAATGCGTACATCCAAAAATAAATCCGAAAGGAATTTGTGAAAACATTAATAATTGCTAAAGTTTGAGCGCCATTATCAACATGTTCCTGTGTAATCTCTTATCTCGCGTTATCAATTCTTCCGCTATCAAATGCAGTTTAGAGCACAAATTTCCTATGCACCGTTCGCGAGTTATACGCAATTTTCCAGGATAAAATTTTGATAAAGTGGAAAATTAATTGAGCTTTGAGCGTCATTTTCAACATTTTCCGTGGAATTTATCATCCCGCGTTAATAAAAATCAAAAGAACAATTTTTTAACTATAAAATTCAGTTTAGAGCACAGTTTTATCATATACCGTTCGCGAGTTATGTGCAATTTTCCAGGATAAAATTTTGAAAAAATTGATGATTGCTGAAGTTTGAGCACCGTTTTCAACATGTTTTCGTAGGGTTTTTCATCTTGCGTTGTCAAAAATTGAAAGAACAACTCTTCCGCTATCAAATACAGTTTAGAGCCCAAATTTGTCATACACAGTTCGCGAGTTATCCGCAATTCTACAAAATAAACTTTTGAAAAAATGAAAATTTGCTGAAGTTTGAGCGCCATTTTAAACATGTTTCTATAAAATCATGTATCTCGCGTTATTAAAAATTGAAAGAACAACTCTTCTGCTTTCAAATACAGTTTATCATGCATCATTAGCGAGTTATGTGCCATTTTCCAGAATAGAATTTTGATAAACAGAAAATTGGTGATAAATATAAATTAAAAAATAAAATAAAAATCAAATTAAACTAGTTTAATCAACGAAGAATTGAACGTAGATTTGAATAGCAATCACCATTTTAGTCTAGTGTTAATATTTTCCGAGATATCGTTTAAAAACCTTCACATTGCATTCGATTTTTGAGAAAAGTGCAATTGTGCAGATTTTAAAAATAAAATTAAACTAGATTTATCAACGCAGAATTGAATGTAGATTCAATTTATCTAATTTTCTCTAGTTTTAATACTTTCACAATAGAGATTGGAAAATTAAGGATAAAAATGGATTGTCTAGTGTGAAATGGTAGGATATGATCATTTTATTCACATTTGTTGTTATTTCACAAAGAATAAAGTGAAGAAAGTCCAGTGGAGCAAAGTGTTTTCATCGAACACACTGACTTTCAAAATAGAGATTCAAAAATTAGGTTTAAAACTGGATTGTTTATGATGGAATGGTAGAATATATGATCATTTTATTCACATTTGTTGTCATTTTACAAAGAATAAAGAGGAGAAAGTCCAGTGGAGCAAAGTGTTTTAATCGAACACACTTACTTTCAAAATAGAGTTTAAGAAATTATGGATAAAACTGGATTGTTTGGGGTGGACTGGTAGAACATGATCATTTTATTCACATTTGTTGTTACTTTCCAAAGAATAAAAATGAGGAAGTCCATTGGAGCAAAGTGATTTTTCATCGAACACACTGACTGAGTGAGAAGAGGATATGGAATGATGCACTATACTCGACCGATTGGCTTGGCATGGTAGGTACTGATTAGTTTATGCACAGTTTTTGT
>JAODGE020024429.1:0-10472 GCA_027574965.2 Ecitophya simulans
TCTCGTTCTTCAAAGGTTGTTGGTTCTATCCTCGGTCAGGGTGTGTGGGTTTTCCTTCAACATTAGACTTCGAAAAATCGAAAACGTATAAAGTGTAACCTATATAATACAGTTCCATCATTAAAGGTAGATTAAAGGTAGAAAGTTCTAGAAACTTTCTTTAATTGATTCAAATAATTATCTTTTGACATTTATGGGTGATGATTCGATTCGTTTACGTTTTTTATGTCTACGTATGCCACTTTTTAGTAGTAGTGACGCAAAATAAGTTTTAATTACAATTTTCACAATATCCCGGGTCGACGTTGGGCGCTGACGAGCACAACACGCACAACACGCTGTGAGCACAAGCCAATCAATTAAAAAAAAGAAAAAAATTAGAATTGGAAAGTTTTTATTTGAGGATAGGGTTTTCAAAATCCCCATAGGTGTGTTTAATTGATACAAAGTCGTTCGTCAGCCACCTGACTAAATAACCTAACACATTTTTTCTCTCTCTTGCTTTCTGCTTGGATCTTCTCTTCGGCGAGTCGTTCAGTTCATTCAAACCCGATCCCCATCCTCATCCCCGATCCGTAACGCAAGTATTGAATGAACGGATGAACACGCTGCTCTCCGAAACAATATGATACCGCATATCCTGCGTGCGTGTCGGCTTTTTTCCCTCGCGTTTCTTCGTTTTTCGTCGGAGTGAAACCGAACGGAATGGAATGAGAGCGCGTGCGCAATGAACCGCAAGTCCCGCCATTCATTTTCGAGGTTAGGTTGCTCACGTTAAGCGCAAATATTCGACGGTATTCGGCATTAAGGGTGATCGGACAAGACCTCCCTGAAGGTATATCCTCTACCGGTAGCTTAAGTTACTTAAAAACCATCGACTACTAAGTAATGGGCGTTTTAACGTTTACGTTATTCGTTATTCTACAACGAATAGATATAAGACAATAGAGTAGACCAAATTGTTTCTTTCATTGTTTACGTTTGTCATTGTTTTAAATAAAAATAAATATATTTTTTTTAAAATTAAAAATCGACTGTTTCTCATCAAGTTTATCCTTCCAATAAATATATAAACAACTTAATTAAAATTTAAAAAATTGACTGCCTTAGATTCGTAAAAGTTATTATTATATTATTATTATTATATTATTACTCAAATCAATTGCGAGCACAAACCAATTTAATCGAAAAAAAGAAGAAATTTAGTAGAAGTAATATAAGTGAAAGTTTTGATTTGAGGTTAGGGTTCTCGAAATTATTAAGTGAGCAACTATTATTCATCAAATATATAAACGATTTAACCAATTCTGTATTCTCCGCTAGTACTGAGAATCTCCTGTCACTGTTCAACCAGTTTGTCGACGCACCCTTGTCAGAAATAGACTCCCCTAGATTCGACGAAGTTGAGGAACCAATTTAGAACATCCTCCTCATTGCTAAAGATTACGAATGTTAACAAATAAACAGCGACAGAATTGTAAACAAGATAATAAGCGTTCAAATCATTAAATTGCAACGAAACAGATGCTGATTGTGAGTAAAAACACTCGTTACTAACTTCTCAACCCAATAAATCGTTTAAAACGTCGAAAAAACCAAAACAGTAACATGCAACTTGTACAAACATTAAAGACAATAAAGATATCTCAATGTCGTCCTTTAAATCCCAGTCGGTAGAAACCATCACTGCGCCGTATTACGTTACACGTTGATTACTTAACGTATTATCGAAGTCGTCGCACGTGCCCGAGATGAATCGGTGGGCGGGCACGTGCGGCAAAGTGATTCATTACGTTTTGCGCAAAGCGCGACCGCAAACCGGGCGCGATTAAGCGATCCTAATCACAGGGGAGCGCCGAACGCGTCCGTCGATGCTTGACGTGGTTTTAATCAAGCACGTCGCGAGCCCTCGACGCGCGCGCATCGGCGAGGGATGAAATTATACGTGTTACAACACGACGCACACCCGCAACTAGAAGATCGTTGAGCCCTTAATCAAATAACACTACAAAAAAGAGGCATTAAAACATTGTTTCCAGCTTAAAGCACGCTATCACGACCAGCAGGCAGGCAACACAACATGCGCCGAACAAGATCCACGCGTTTGCCACTCCCATAACCTCAAACAGCACGCAAAACCCAAACGACAGCAGCCACACAAAGCTATTATAACATGCGTCTATGAATATTTCTTCGAACCATGTTAACTGTGTGTTTTTCTCTCTGTCTTTGACACTTCCGCGTTGTTCTTTCACGTGGTCGTCGACACAAACGCTAAGAATGGTGTAACAGGTTAACATAACCCCGAAACTCAACAGCGGTATCCAGACGGTCAGCTGCATGTTCCTGGACAGTGTCGACAAGGAGCTCGAATGCGTCTCGTTTTGAAAGTTCCAAGTGTTCAGCATTTCGACGTCCTCGGAGAGGAACTTCAAGTAGATCGTTATCGGGAACAGTCCGGAGGTGATCAGGAAGACGAAGCACGTCGCCATGACAGTTCGCCGCCATGTTTTATTCCTGTCGTTTTCCGCCGCTGCGTCGTCGCGCGTGCCGCTGTAATTGTGGTAGAAATAAATGACGGCGAGCGTCGTAACGAACTGGATGAATCCCAAAACTAGTAGCTCCGTGTGCGCTGTCGGCGGACGCCATGTTTGATAGTCCAGCGTCGGCCAGCTTCGCCTCAACTCGTCGAGTCTCGTCGTTATTTGATTGTTCGTCGACGTGACGTGATTAAGTACGTTTTTGGCGTAGAAGTAAACGACGAACGCCGATGACAGTTCGCTCGACGCGATTACGCCCAAGTTGGAGGTTAGGTTCGCGCGCCATTTTGTCGCGACGCCGTTGAGGATCTCGGCGCACGGCGCGTTTTTGTGTCGCTCGCAGAGGAGGCGAAACTCGTTGTCGATGTGCGTCGAGTTGCGCAGTTTTATCAAGACGTCTTTGGCCTCCATTTCGCGTCGGTTCGCGACGAGGAATTGGGGCGTTTCCGGCAAGAAGCATATCGACACAACAAGGAAAGCCGTGATCAGCGACATCGCCGCGATAGTTAGCATATAGTCCTGGTGCTGGGGTGTCAAGAAGTTGATGAACACTCCTAGGGCGAAAAATCCGCGTCGAGCGTGCAACAGTCGAGAATTATTCGCGCAGCTTGTCAACTCTTTGACGTAAAGATCCAACACTGTCATCAGTCCACCCAGGTAGAAACCTGTAATTCCTCTTGTTATGATCTGCGTCCTTGGTGACCTTGCGCAGCTGCCCAGAGAGTTTATGACTTGCGCGAAGAGCATCGGCATGCAAATCAGCATCAGGGTCAGTTTTCGTCCGCATCTTATCGCGAGAAATGCGCAGACGAACGGCGACAAGACGGCGGAGAGTGGTAGAATTACATTTGGCCATATAGTCGATTGATGACGGCAGTAATGCGACGTAAAAGTGATTCCATACGAAATTGTAAGAATATTTACTGAAAATATATTTTTGTGTAAGATAAACGAAAAAATATTCAAAAAACTTACCGGAGTAAATGCACACGTAAAAATATAATTTTCTAACGTACATTTTACAAATGTTACTGAACATATTGACAAAATATTTTAATCAATAAAAAAATAATATTCCATTAACAATTTTATTTTCTACTAGAGTAAATACTTTTAGGTTGTTTCTAACCCACGGACGAATTAATGAATGACTGTAAAGCTTTAATTAATTAATTTCGCTGATGAACCAGTGAGTAATTAGCGACAGTTTATCAACACCAATGTGACTAAATCATATTTACACAATTCACTTACTCACACGATATTATCGTTTGAAGCGATAATACCAACCGTGTTGTGATTGTAGGCAACCCAACGTGCACGTACAAGAACATTCATAACTTTGATCGATTTCTAGCGACCGAGTCGCGTTTCACACGTTGTTAATTATACATCTGTTCATTTATAACAGCTAGATGTAGTAGCTAAAGATTCTCATGCTATCCGGCGAGCATTTGCTGAATCTCCTTCTGGCTCTTGCCCTTGGTCTCCGGCACGTAGGTCACAACGAAGACGATCGCCAGCGCGTTGAAGCAGGCGAACAGCCAGAAGGAGCCGCCGACGCCGATCTCGTCGGCGACGTCGGCGAAGAACGTCGTGAGGAGGAACGAGATGAACCAGCAGCTGGACGCCGCCGCCGAGGAGGCCGGGCCCTTGACGTTGGGCGGAAACACCTCCGCCATGACGGTCCACGGCAGCGCGCCCATGCCGCAGTTGTACGCGGCGACGTACAGCACCAGACACGCCACCGGCAGCCAGCGGACGGCGTCGACGTCGTCGGCGCGCTCGTCCTTGAGATAGAAGTAGACGCCGAGCGGCGCCTCGGCGACGATCATGCCCGCCGCCGACAGGACGAACAGGAACCGCCGGCCGGCTCTGTCCGCCAGCGCCGGCGTCACGCAGCTGGCGAGCACCTGCACGCCGCCGACGACGACGGACGACACGTCCGACCGGACGGCCGACCCGGCCTGCTCGAAGATCGTCTGCGCGTAGAACAGCACGACGTTGATGCCGGACAGCTGCTGGAAGGCGAGCAGCGCGCCGGCGACGGTCAGCGCCTTGACGTTGCCGCGCGCGGCGAGGTCCTTCAACGAACCGCCCGCGTTTTCCCTGACGAGGTCGCAGATCGCGACGAACTCCTCCTCGACCGTCGACGCGCGCAACTTGCACAACACCGCCTTCGCTTCGACCTCTTCGCCCTTGGACACGAGGTGCTGCGGCGTCTCCGGCAACAGCAGGACGCACGCCGCCGCAAAGGACGTCGCTACCGCCGCGCAGACGAGGTTGAAGCACATCAGCGACGTGTGCGGCCCGATCACGTACGAGAGCAGGACGCCGACGACGACGAACGTGTTCATCAGGCCGCCCATCGTGCCGCGCACGTCGTCCGCACACAGTTCGGCGACGTACGTCGGCAGGACGGTGAAGGTGCCGCCGACGGCGAGGCCGACGACGCCGCGCGCGACCAGGTACAGCCAGACGGTGTCGGCGAACGCCAGCGTCACGAAGGTGGCGACGAACGGCACGTCGACGACGAGCAGCGCCCACCGCCGGCCGACCCTTTCGGCGACGAAGGCGGCCACGAAGGGCCCGAACGTCGCGCCGAGCGATAGCAGGCCTGCTATCCACGACGCCGCCGATGCCGAGATCCGCTCGCCGAGCGGGTTCTCCGAGTCGGATTTGGCCAGCTTGGGCAGGACCGGCGACGACCAGGATAACGTCATTCCGGCTACAATCGCCAACAGGTTTGCTGCAACGTTAACGTTCGTGTAAAGTTACATTAGGATAAGTACACTCATGCTATGATTACGTTAGATTAAGTTAGGTTGAGTTTTGATTGTGTTACATGTGCCTAGATTAAATTATCTTCGATTAAAGGTAAGTTAATTTAGTTGAGTGTAGGTTGTGTTACGAGGATTTAAATAAATTAAGTTAGATTGAGGTTAAGTTAAGATAAGTTAGGTTAAGTTAAAGTTGAATTAGATTAAGTTAGATTAAGTTTAAATTATGTTGCGTTAAATTGAATTAATTCAGATTATGCTACGTGGAGTTAGATTCATTCAAGTTAGATTAGGTTAGAGTTAAGTTGAAATTAGGTTAGATTAAGGTTAGGTTAAGATAAGTTAAGTTAAACTAAAGTTAAATCAAGTTCGGTTAGATTTGCTTCAAATTAGATGAGGTTAAAATGAAGTTACTTGAAGTTAGGTTGAGTTCCGTTCATGTTAGGTACAGTTCGATTATATTACGTTACGTTAAACTTGCGTTAAGATCAGTTAGGCTAAATTAGATTGGGTTGAGGTTAAGTTATGTGAAATTAGATTAAATTAGGTTTGATTAAAATGGCGTTAAGATTAAGTTAGATTAAGTTCAAATTATGTTGCGTAAAGTTAAATTAATTTAAGTTAGTTTAATGTGTTAAACTGTGTTAAACTGTTGAAGTTAAATTAGGTTATGTCAGATAAGGTTTAGATCATGCTACGTGGAGTTAGATTCATTTAAGTTAGATTAGGTTAAAATTAAGTTGAAATTAGGTTAGATTAAAATTAGGTTAAGATAAGTTAAGTTAAACAAAAGTTAAATCAGGTTAAATTTGATTTGCTTTAAATTAAGTGAGGTTAAAGTTAAGTTATTTACGTTAAACTTGCGTTAAGATCAGTTAGTCTAAATTAGATTGGGTTGAGGTTAAATTACGTGAAGTTAGATTAAATTAGGTTAGATTAAAATGGCGTTAAGATAAGTTAGGTTAAGACAGTGAGTTTAGGTCGAACTTACCGCACAACATGCAAACATAAAAATAGAACTGTCTCATTGTTTTCGTTGATAATTCGACGCAATGCAAGGTGAAATTCGACGAATTATTGCGAAATATGAAACCGAACAAATATGTGTGTTTAATCACTTATCGTAAATTCGGCGCGTGCACTTGCAGAGTCATTTTCAGCACAAATCGAACGACGTACTGTAACCTAACCGGTTTTAACATTAAACCGCATTCGTTCGATCAGCACCGAACGAAATTCAACGAGCAGCTGAGCCGCGAGCGACCGGCGAATCTAATCTCGCGATTCACCACGTGTCCAGACAAATGTCGGGCGTAATCAGTCGACGATCGCGTCGATTATGTATCGACGATTAGCGACGGAAGTCGACGACGGCATTCTTTCGATTCGCCGATAAATGCGCACGATTTCATTTGCGGTCGACGCATTTCTCGCCACTGGGATGATGTAATGGCGATCGTAACAGCGACGCTAATGCTGCAGCGGACGCTGTTAGTGATATAAAGCGTAATCGCGTGGCGGCAACAAAAAGTTATTACCGCATCGAGCAATGCGCTGAATCTAATCGCGCTCATTCCTTATGCTCGCGTGCGAAACGTTTATGTGTTCTACACGACAGTTGAATGAGACTGTCGGGCATTTAGCACCGCGAAGCGTATAATTAGTGTGCGGTAATGAAATGATTACGTGTGATGATTCGAATACTGTTGATTTCGTTGACTGTAGCGTTCGCACGCTCCGCATATTTCGCACACTCGCGCTTTAATTATAAATCTGTAATTACGTGCAATCGAAAATTATTTCTAATCAACTGAGAGTAAATGGTATTTAATGCACCGATATTATCATGATTGACTATTATCACGTCTTGATTGTGCGTAATAATTGTCACTAATGTAGGATTTGATCGATAATTTTATGCATAATTGGTGTAATCACAATGTGTATGGTACGTATACTTGCGGTTTGTAATCTTTTTCGGAATAGTTTGAATTTGTTGCAAGGAGGACTTATAAAAATGTAATTATTAGAAAGGCTTAATCAACGACGAATTTAATTGATATTCTTGCAAAAAATTGCTTTAATTTAATCTCATAGAAAAATTGTTCGAGTTGGAGAAGTCCATTTTAATGACTTTTTGGTTGCATACGTACAACCAATGATCAGCAAAAATTCATAGATAAATACGTATTATAGATGCTCAACTCCCAAGCCAAGAAAAGAAACAAAAATTGAAGCTTGGAACCTCGTAAGTACAATCTGTTTGAAGATGACGCTCAATGACAACCTTCAAAATTTCAACATTGTTGAGACATATTGAACATAAAATTAAAACAGCAGATTACATTTAGAAATTTGACAATTCGTTGATTGTTATTTTGAACCATCTCGTTATCTTGTGCTCCAGTTTCTTGTGTTTTTTTCGCGTTTTTGTTAACATTTAGTGCAACATTTCAAACCCTAGAAGAAGCACATTGTTCAACAAAAGAAGAAAATTGTTTGGAAGAAAGCCATTTTACAGCGGAAGCACGCCGAAAAATAGAATAAAGAATCAATCCAAAACTAATGTAAATAAATGTTAAATATTAAATCATAAATGAAATTTGCATGCAATTTGTTGGCGTCATATCCAACATATATTCATGTACAGTGGCAAATTATATGTACTTCCAAATAAATGTTTGACGATTTCCAAACGATTCTGTTGTGTTTGGCTGCACTGAAAACGATCGATCGAGTTCATCGAGTTGGGCATCTGTAATACGTATTTATCTTGCTAAAAAACTTATAATTTGATTTTAAAAATGTAGACAACAAACGTTATTTTTAATAAAAAACAAAATGTCATTTTACAACAAAATTATTATTCTAAAAATTCAAATTATTTACCACATGTTTTCATATTTGGAATAGCGCGTCATGACATACCACTACTTCTACAACTCCAACTCATTCCACAAGTGACAACGCTTTAGAATAGTTACAATTAATATATCAATATAATACACATGTTCATGTATACTCTCTGCAAATTAACATATTAAACAAAAGTCGAGCTAGGAAACTAACCGAACTGATTGATCATAGGCGATTGAAGATGTCGCTGTATGTTTCATTTTAAAATTAAATTCTGTGATCAGACGCTGTTTTCGGCAGCTCAGGTGACGTAGTATTTCTGTATATATAAACGGAAAGTTACAAAATTTAGCATACTGAAATTTTAGAAATAATTTTGTGCATTTTGAAGGAAATTTTTAATCTATTACGAAGTTATTATGTTCAGAACCTGATGCCAAGAAGCAAATGAATAATGCAATTTTTGTAAACTTTTAAAAAATTAACAAATTGACTAAATACGATAATATCAAGCGACTTAATCAATGTCGCCGAAGTGTTTTTTGGAACAAATAGCGCGCCGAACGACCGCGCGCGCATTCTCTCGGCCAGTGCGCGCACACGCGCGAACGGCCTTGAGTTAACCCTGGCGCTGTTAACGCACAGCTGTCCGCCGCGTCATCGCGCCGCTTGAACGCCGCGCGCGTCAGTTCGCGAGCGGCGCCAGGTCGTGCCGAACACGCCCGCGTGCGCGCCTCCCGTCTCGCTTCCCGATTTCCCAAAACGGCCGCGCGTCTACATGTGTCCGCCCGACGACGACGACGACGACGACGTCCGCGCACGAGTGACGCTTCGCGGCGCTGGACCGCGTACGCTCCGCACCTAGCCGACGATCAGTGAGCGAGATTGGTGCCGTCGCTGAGAGGAAGACAAAACAACGAGCAGCGTTAGCGTAGGTAAGTTTTGTTTGTTCGCATCTCGATTCGTTACCCAATTGCCACCGCATCGACTGTCCAGTAGTACAACCTACATTCGCCGCTGGCCGGTCCAGCGAGATCCGATACAAAATGCGCGATGTTTTTTGTTTGTCGCCGCACCATTGGACGAGGCAGCGTTCGTTTGTTTTCCAATATCGCATGGACGATATCGTGCAGTGAACGTCGGCCCGTTGCTGTTGATCCAAGCTGATCAAAGACCAACTCGCGACGCACGCTTAATTGTTATCAGGCCACGCTCGGTCGACTTGCTGCGACCGTACACATGTTCGCGTGCGGTCGCGAGCATTGTTGTGCGCGAGCGTGCTCGCACCTCGCGATGAATCGAAGGCGGCGTCGCGCGCGGCGTTGCACGTTGCAATTGTCGGGTGCGAATTGTGCAACGGCCAACGCATCAACAGCTTGTGCGCTGTCATCTTCGACAGAATTTCGTCGCGCTAATCGCGAACGACGGGACGTCGCGTGACCTTATCACCATCGCGATTGTCCTAATCAGTGTTACACAATTCTCGCACACCTTGTCATGCGTGTCGAAAGGAAGTGACGATAGGATGTCGCAAGGCGCGGAAACTGCATGAGTTGTCGTTTGAACCGCCTCGCCCATATTAATTGGGTTGAGTGTGTCGACGCTCGGTTGGCCAACTTTGGAGGTCCTCCGCATTGTTGAAGGTTACGAATGTCAGCACGTCAAGCGTTTTATGCAAATCGCATCGAAACAGGTGTTTAGGTTAAACACTAATGCCTTATTGTTCATCCCAAATCGAAAATTTCACTTTTCAGCGATTGCCACAATATTTTGAGCGGCAATAATGTCAAAAACATCGAGTTCGATAAAAAGGCTATGAAAAGTGTGTGTCTAAACGAAACTGATACATAGTAGCGTTTTTGATACTCGCTTATCAGACAGCGATGCCAAAACGATCCCAAACGCTAGACGTCACTTCGATCGCTCCAAACCTGTTTTCCCCCAATAACCACGCAACACAAAGCGCTATCAAATTCAATAAATATATCGCATCAATGAGTTGCGCCATGACGAGGCGTCTTTTATTTTTATTTTTTCAAAGTGTCAAAGTTCATGCGAGGTTGTCGCATCGATGACAAAGCGAGGTGGTTAAACACCCTCTCGTCCGAACGTCGATCGGCTTGTTGGGCGCAAATCTCGTCCGCTGCGTCTGTGACTTCATCACGCCACTGCTAATTGTAACAGTGGGGAACTTGAATATTTCTGGCGAACTTCAAAATATCTGACGAGGGGCGACAGCTGCTCGGTGCCGACTTGGTACACCCCCAAACTGTTAAAAATGTACCAACATTTTTAT
>JAODGE020024462.1:0-27779 GCA_027574965.2 Ecitophya simulans
CCCCTCATGTATAGAAAGGGGGACGGGAAGATGCCCATCCTCCTCCCAAACCGGCAAGGTGGCTGTGGGGGTAGCCTGTCCATCACCCCCCCCCCCCCCCCGCCCCTGCTCACCAATGATCGCACCAACGTCCATCTCACATACGCACGGCACACAACTACAGAGGAAACGTCACTTATGAAACCCGAACCTTCGCCCGCCCTTTGGCGGTGACTCCGCCCTTGTCCCTGGAGGAGGGGGCGTCCTCGAGGGTTCACTCACTCCCCCACGCAGCCTGCGTGATAACTGATGGAGGACACCAAAGCGCCGCTGTCTGACCTGTCCCTCCGCGTCCCCGCCTGGGGTCGCGGATGGTGGCATCGATGCGGTGCGGTACGGAGTGCTGAGAGTGGGATGTGCGCGTGGGCTGCCGCTGGCGCCATCGGTGGGACCCGCCGTATCACGATGTGAGGCCGCAGGGTGATGCGACATTTGGCTAAGGTGGGCAGCGGCGTTCCCAGCGGCGCCGCTGGTGCCCGCGCGTGTCTCCCTGGGAATGGAATAAATGGTCTCCATTGCAAAAGGATTGAGGCCACTCAGCGCACGGGCACGCTGGATGAGCGTCGCCGCAAGCATCCAGAGCACGCGGCCGTATGAGAGGACGCGCCGCGGTCCTACGGTCGCCCCGTGTGTGGCCATCACGAATGCCACCCACGCAGCGCGCGTGCGAAAGCGCAGGATGACCAGCATGGGGGAAGGCCTACGCACCACCGCACCGCCACTTACGCTATGCGTGGAGACGAGATATACATAATAGGGGTGGGCAACTGGCGCGGCGACGGCGCTGAACACTGTGCACTGGTGCTGGCGAAGCTTTGCGAAGGCAGCTGGGCCACAGAGCACACCATCCACATCCTCCCAGCTGCCGGTGCCAGCAGGGCCGAGGTCAGACTCATACCCAATCACCCCATGTGGGATCAGCATCGATATTCCAGAGACAGGAAGTGCGTCGACAATACGGACATGCCTCAGCTGTGGCTGCTGCGGTGCCTTCGCTGCCGGCCGTGTTGGCGGAGAAATGCTGCGCGAGGCACTCTGGTGGCTGCTGACTGCGGAAGGGGAACGTGTGAGACCAAGAAAGCGTGGGTTCCGGTTGTCCACCCACTTCACACGGTTCCCGCCCGCACGAATAGCGATCATATGTGGGTCACCCAGCGGACCCATGCGCCCACGTAAGGGCTGGCCCGGCCGTGGAGCGCCAACTCCACCACCGGCCACGTCGCCTGGGCGCATCTGCCGCTGAGTGGTGGGAGAGGCGGCACTCACAACTGAGGTGGCACTCGATCTCCCTTCAGTCGCTGACGCCGCCGCAGTGTGACGCTCCACACGCACCCGCACAATCTCAATGCACGCGCCATCAGCGGACAGCTGAATGAGCACTGGGATCTGTCTCGTCGCAATGACCACATCCGCAGGCACCCCCTCCCCTTTGAAGCGGGCCTCCGCCTTGGAGTGTGCCAGCTGGGCCACGGCCCTGTTCATCTCGTGGGTGAGCCTCGCCACGGTGGCGGTCTCCGCAGACGTGACGCCACTAGGAGTGTTAAACAGATGGCGGGATGGTGACACAGACAGGGTGGACTCGGGCTTCGGCCTAAGTCGTGCGGTCCCACGCTGGGCGAAGAGGCGGTCCACCGTATCCTCGCTGGAGTCATCATCATCATCATGAGTACCGCGCCCGGTGTTCGAGCCGCCGCCCCCTGACGCTGAGGATGGCGCACTGCGCAGGTGCCCGTGCCGGCAGGGAGACACATGCAAGTGCACCACATCGTGGCCCCGCTGCCGCTGTGGTTGAGAGTACGCGGGGCTTGAAGGTGAAGTGAAGGGTGGCGGCCTCTCTGTAGATGTGCTACTGGAGGACACCAGAAGGGCTGTGCGGTTGGGATCAGTTGACACTCGCAGCGGGCGGCGACGGGAGTGACCAACCCTTAAAGCGTCGGCAGGGCACTGCGTGCGCTCATCAGCGTCCACACGCACAGACCCGTCCTCATCGTCCTCATCGTCTTCCCACTCCCCTTGCGCGGCCACCTCCATCGTCGGCAAAGTGTGCCTCCCGGCACGATGAGCTCCGGTTGCGTGTATGGGTGAGTTCTGGTGGCAATACTGCTCCGGAGTTGGCGTGCGATCGCGGCCTGTCATCACCACCGCAGCGTCGACTAAGTGCTCGTTACGCTGCGGTTGACGGAGCACGCGACCACATTGAGGCAGTTCATCAGCGATGCGGTCGCCCTCCCTACCCTCAGTGGAACCAAAGGCGTCGTTGACATCGTCATTGCTGTCGCCATCCTCATCAAAGTCAGTGTCAAGCGCGCCCGGAAGGCCATCGTAATGCTCCACCGGGGCAGAGGAGCCACGTGAGAAACCCCTCGATCCCTCCAGGAGATGGCACGTGCCTTCACTGATGGCCCTCAGCCTTGCAAGTTGCCTGGCATGGTTGCGAATTGCCTGCGTGGCACCGGCATCTGCGATGCCGTACACTGCTGCATCGGCACGCGCATCCGCCTGGACCCTCTCTTGTTTAGAGAGGAGCATCGCCCTCTGCGCAAACTCCCGCTGTTCAATGCTGCTAGCGCGCTGACGATAATTGGCGCGCGCTGCTTGCCCTACTCTGCAGTGGACCTCCCAGCGGGCCCGTGCCTCAGACTCCTCGCGCCGGCGGTGCTCAGCCAAGCGATGCCGCATGGCGTCCTCAGCCCCCATGTGTGTAGACCTCGTCAGTGCCCCTCTGCTGGTTGGGTCTGCGTGGCTGTGACCGCGGTGCTGCATCGCGCCATGTGCAAGGCCGAACCGGTCGCCCTGTGCGCTTCTTGAAAATTGCGGGCGCGGCGGTGTTGAACGTGTGGACAGCTGTGGGCCAGCTTGCAGGAGTCGGGAAAGGTCCATTCGCTGCTGGAGTGCCATCTCCGCAGCTTGGCGCCGCCTCCGTAAGACATCCAGTACGTGCGGGGTGTCCTCTGCAGGGCCACTAGTGGGGCTGCGCACCAGCCCACGCGATCCAGACACATCACGTATCACCGGGGGGTAGCCAAACGCGGATGCGGTCGCATCCTCTCGTCGGCCCCATTGCTGCTCAGCACTGACGGCGTCGGTGTGTTGGCTTGGCGTTAGTGGAAGTGCCCAATGCGGGGGCGGACTTGTGGCCGCCTCTGCACCTGCAGGCACAGCGCTGTGCTGTGGGGGGCCGCTGTCGCTAGAATGGTTAAGACTGGTGAGGAGGGTGGAGGCCGTTGTTTGTGTGGCTGGGGTAGTAGGTGCGCGCAGCGGCACGGATGGCCGCCAGGCGCCAGTCACCGTCGCCTGAGCTGCTCTCACCTGCCCCGGTACGGCAGCGCGCTCGCTTCCGCAGGCAGCGGTGGTAGTCGTCCAGTTGCTTTGCTGCTGTATACCGCCCTTTCCGCTCCACTGCGCTGCGCTCTGGAGAGGAGGAGGAGAGGTCCTGTCGACTGGCTCCACCGTGTCAGGGATGACCACTGGCGCGGGTGGAAGCGGCGATGGAAGTTTCCGAAGAGGGCCTTCAGGGTGCCGCACAGGTGTGATGATGCTGCTGATGCTGGAGGTTGTGGGGGTGCGACTGTCCTCCAATGTTCGGTCAATCGCTTGCATCACGTGCTGCAGCCGCTGCCGAAGGTCTGTGACCGCGCTAGATGGAAGAGCAGCGGGAGGCGCTACAGACATAACTGCAGTGGCTTGTTCTACAATCTAATAACAACAACAATATCTAATTATCGGTATATGTATATGTATATATATATATATATACAATGAAGTAGAAAAAAATGGACGTGGCTTCCTACCACTCTTAATGTTTATCGTTTCTTTTTAAGTTTGCACCTCTGAACAGTTCCAACGCTTCTGGGGGGGGAAGGGTCCGCGCGAGGGGGAAAGAGAGAGAGGGGGGACAGGGGCAGTGGCTGTGGCTGTGTGCTCCGGGTGGAGGAGGGAGTGCTCGTCCGCTATCGATTGAAATAGCAGTGCTCCTCTCTGTCCTGCAAACCCTCTCTTTCAGCTCTTAGGTGCCCCTCTCGCTGTAACGGCCGGCCAGGTACTGAGATATAAAAACAATCTAGCGGGTGTATGTGTAATGACGGGAGGGGAGGGCGGGGCGGAGGGGCCTACGGTTGTGGCAGTCCAATCGCTGCGATGCACGTGAGTGTGTGTGTGTGTGTATTTGTATTTATTTAGGCAAAGCGAGGAAAGAGAAAGAAGAGCGAATGCAGTGGCACTGTGGAGTACCAATGTGCTGCTGCTAGTGCAGCCTCGCACTTGGGGGGAGGGGGGACACACGCACGCAACAACAGGACAAAGAAGGCAGAGACCAATAGATTGATAGGACACATAGTGCGAGTGCTACTTGTCTTGAATGTGATCATATCCTCTCTGGGTAAAAAGCAACGTTGTAGAGAAAAAGGGAGGGGACGGTGGTTTGGTGGACTTCTCCCTCTCTCCCCGGATCAGAAGAGAGGGGAATATCAATCCGCACAACGGCGTACCTGTAGGGAGTTTTCCTATCCAATCACATGCGCACAGAGCTCGCACGCATATGCATCCCCCCTGGTTATCTCTCACTGCTTCGCCTCTGACATGTGGAACATAACTGTGGATGCGGTGACGAGGAAGGAGCCCACAATAAAGCCCACGGTAGGAGTATAGCCCCATATAATAGTGGACATCAAGCCGCTCACAATAACCGCGATACCAGTCGCGAAGCCCTTCATGATATTGTCCGAGTAGCGCACGACGAGCGCAACCAGGAGACCGCCAAGCGCATGAATGCCGACGAGGCCCCATGTGAGGGGCTGGTCGTAGTTCTGCCAAAAGTAGAACGGCTTCACAGGGCACTGAAGGGTGCCGTCGGGGGCGAGGGGCTTGTATCGGCCAGACGGGTATGGCGCGGGTACACTGAAGATGTTGAAATGTTGGCGCTGGCCGCAGAGGTACTCGTTGCGCCAGCTCGGGAAGATGTCCAGTATGAGCATGGAGAGGAAGGCGAGGGGAATGCCGAACAAGGACAGCTGAATATTGCGAATTGCCAGTGTGGGGCTGGTGGTCTTCACTACCTTCTCAAAGTAGACGCCGGCGTAGCTAGAGGACAATCCGGAGAGCACACAGGCAGCAATCCCAAGAAGCGGGTTGGCGTCATCACCAACAATCATCGGCAGTGGCTCATCAGTGATCGCGCTCGAAATAGCAATCGTCGTCGTCGTTGCTGCCTCTAAAGAACTGACTGGGCTCTCAGGGGCTGATGACTTGCCGCTGCTTAGCTGCGCTGCGAGCACCCCAACCGTCAGTACCACCAGAGAAGTCCACTGCGGCCACGTAAGACGACGGTGGAGGAGCCACACGGAGAAGATGGCAGCTGAGAGGAGTTTCGTCTGTGACCACACCTGAAACGAAACAGCATTGAGGTTGCTCAGACCAACAAAGATGAGAAAGTTCTGCAGAGTAAACAAGGCTGCCGGGAGAAGCAGCTTGAAGGTGTCTAACTTGAAGATGGCCTCACGCAAATGCCGCACGTACCGTCTGGCCCACCACATCACCGGTTTTCTCTCCTGAACGACGTGTATCTCAGGGGACACAGCCTTGCCAGGTTGTGCCACGCGAAGCGTCACACTGCTGTGCTCAATTGGGTTGCTAAAGGGAACGGCAGCTCCGCGGTGCTCCCGTTTGTCATCTTCGCTGTCAGAACATTCCTCCGTCACTTTAATGGCCACATGCTTCGCCCCACCCCAATCAACCGGCTTGACACCACCATTGAGCACATTGGAATCGGTGCGTCTTTCAGGCATGTCATCAAACGCAAAGATCACCAGACACAACACCATCTTCAGCGTTTCCTGATTCAGAATGAGAGTGGACGTGTAGTAGTTGTCCTCCGGGGCGACGTTGTTGCGTGAAAAACGTGTCATCACTACCAACAGGCTATTCTGAATCACCAACACGACAAGGCTGACTGCTGCCATGCTGCACAGACCGTTACGCGGAAACCGCGCCATAGCACCCTAAGTTAACACGAATGTAAGTGAAACGACAAGCCCAGCAAACCAACTAAAAAAAATGCGCGACTATAGCGCAGTGGGAAACGCGTCGGCTCCACCTGCGAATTCTGTTCCGTGCGTACAATACAAGGCAAATGGATTGTTGCTTAAAAGCCCTCCTCCCAGCGACTGCGTGAGAGCTCCGTTTCTGCAATGCAACCGAATAATAAATAAACACTAATAAAAAAGAAAACAGCAGCCAGCGTGACGGCCAGAGAGTCTGGAGGCTCCAGCTAGTAGCTGTGAGCCACCAGTGCTTCGCCCTTCTAGTATTGCTACCGGTAAACTGTTGTGCAACCGCAGGTGGGTATGTGTTCGACAGTCTGGGTCTTGCTATATCAGCCTTTCGCTCTTTTTCTTTTTTTGTCAGTCTGCAGCAAGAGAGGCTTCGGAAGAGCGAAAGGGAGAGGGAGGGGATTTGAGACCGCTTTTACACGGCAGTGAGTTGAGCAACAGACTCTTCACGTGCAGGCGCACTTGTTGGTACAAGAGAAGCAATGAAAAAGGAGCTGTCGCCACTTGCTAGTGAATGCCAGCTTCCGCCTCTATTCACAAGCGGCGACGAGCGTTCCACTAACTCTTACCGTGGCACAAGGGTCAACATATATATATATATATATATATTAAGGGCAACAACGAATGCTATTCTATACATTCAACTATCACTGGGGACGGCAAGGACATTAGCCCGCGAAGAGTGTCCTGCGAGCAGTCAGGCACCGCTCTCTGCCCTGCCCATCTCTGACTAAACACTAATCATCGGAATAAAGATAGACTACAAGTGCTATGCGACACCTTCACTATGTTCGGCGCTACAGCGAGCTCCCCAACTCCACTGAAGCACACACACACACAACTTATTTTAAAATAAAACAAGAGAAGAGTTGCAGTGAGACTCATTCGTACGGGAGCAAAGGTGCGCCAGGCAGGTTCGCTGCTGCTGTCAATCGGCATCACACGGCGCGTGGAGAGTACACCAGTGCGCAGAAACCCTGAGTGGACACACACACACACACAAACTTACGCGAAGAGAAGGAACGCTGGAGCTGCGCTGCTACTGCTATTACTACTACTATTGGTGCTGAGCGCCGGCACGCGTCCCCCCTGACGAGAGGAAGGGGGAGGGGAAGCAGGTACCCCCCCCCCCCTCCCGGCTGGTTGAATCCTATACTGTGATGGCTGCCTTAGGCTTTAGTCGCGGGCTTTGGTGGTTCGGGCTTTGGTAGTTCGGGCTTTGGCTGCCACGGGAGCTGCTCGCGCACGTGGCGTGTGGTGTCGTCATCTGATAGGCGTTTGCCGAGACGGCTGACGCGCTCTTCAATGAACAGCTCCGACTCCTCCAGTGAATAGACCTGCTCGAAGCCCGGGCGGGTTGGCGCGCTGTATTGGTGAACCGCAAAATCACGCTCTCGGACATGCCTCTCGCTCGCCTCCTTCCCCGCAATATTTGCGCGAGCCACGGCATTGGCACCCAGCTTCGTCTTCGTGCGCTGCACAGATCTATTGAACCCCGCCACCACTGTGGCAATTGCCTGGCCGGAGGGCCGCTGCTCCACCGTGACCCCGTGCGCCCGCAGCCTGGCGAGTGCGGCAGCGTCAGAGACCCCTACTACCTTGCGAGTGTGCACCTCGGGTGCGTGACACTGAAACTTGTTGTGATGCTCAGGGAGTGTAACGGATACGAAGCACTTTCCTTTCCCAGGTGGAGCGGGTGAGACACGCGACATGACCCAGCGCGGCGTCAGGTGCGCTGCGGCCTTGCTAGTGGGGAAGAGGTCGCCCCCGCTGCTCAGGCATGCTGTGGTGCGGCGAAGCATTGGCGAGTGGGCAGGTCCGCTCTTGCGCTAATAGTTGAGAATGAAAACAATATAATTCTAAGCGGTAATAGGTCTGTTGATGTGTCAGTAAAAGGAACAGAAGGTGGGAGCGAGAGGTGAGAAACTGTGTGTGTGTGTGCGTGTGTGTGCGAGAGCAGAGGCACTTGCAAGTGAACTCGGGTGCATGTAAAGGTGCATTGGCGATTGAGCAGTGAGTTGTAAAAAAAAAAAAGACACTCGGTGGTGCCGAAGTACTGCACTGCGGCGAATATTATTTTTCCTGTTCACAACTGCAGAAGCTCGGCATGCAGCCCTACTCACCATAACAACAGCAACGCTCCTGTTCGCCAGTTTCACATCCGTTGAAAGGGAAGGATTGGGCGCTGTCGCGGCTACCACACTTGTCGATTAGATGGAAGAGAGAGGGGGAGTATGATAGAGGTTCGATGGGTGGTGCGTCTACTTGCGCATGGCATTGATGCCATCCGCAACGGCAGCGTTCAAGCTATGCAGGTCGATCTCCTGGCTCTTCCTTGTTGTCATCAATCGCCGTCGCATTCCGAACTCGCCCTTCACAAAGGCATTCTCTGGCAGTGGTGCGGGCTTGTCGGGTTCGTGAGTGGCGTAATATTCCTGCTGCTCACGCATCTTACGCTGGAATGCCTCTTCCTGTGCACGTCCCTTCGCCATGGCCTGCTCGAGCTGCTCCTGCCTCGTGGGTATTTTGGGTGCCTGGCGAGGGGGAGGGGGAGCACCCTGAACGAAGCTCCGCGATGGCGCTACTAGAGCTGCCAGGTGTGAGCCGTACGACGATGAAAGGCGCTGTGGCAGTGAGAAACGTCGGCAGCCACCGCAAGCCAGCATTGTGCTGATAGTCGGCTGCCTCTCCTTCTCTCCTGTTCGATAGAAAGCAGTGGAGACACGTACGCGCTCTCCCTTTCTGAACAATTCTGCACTCTAGCACATTTCGATACACATTGGCACGATAAAAATGGGAGAGGCGGAGCGAACGGCAATGCAAATATACGAAGTAACCACCATCACAGTCTACGCAGTGGTCAGCACCTATGATACACTCATAGCATATAATACCACTGGAATTAAAAAGCGACGCTTTGCCGTGAGACTCTGTTACTCTTATCGGGAGGGGGGGTGGGGGTCTTTCAATTTGCTGATTGCTCGTTTCCAGAGTATTTTGCCCCCTCTCTAGATTACACCTTCATCGATGCATCGGTTCATACAGACACCGGTGCACTGGCACGCAGGGTGAATGGGTAATAAACAGTCTATACGCTGCCATGTGAGACTTTATGATTAAATAACATGCAGGGGGTGGGGAAGGAGGAGGAACACACGCAAAACCAATTGAGCAGTTCTTTCCACAATATCAAATATGTATGTTAGGGTGAGATTGGGCTCCGCATTTCCGCACATCGAGTGTGTCCAGAGCGAGAGAAGCTGTGGTGCAGCAGTGTTCTTTACCCATCCGCCTCTCTCCCCCTCTTTGTGCCACACATCATCTTCACTCAGTCAGATATTACAGCTTTCAGCCTCGGAGCAGCCAGAATAAAGGAGGTACCCTCAAGCAAAGTGCACCCACTCACATCCACGGTTCGCAGGGAAGTACTGCGATGCCATCCGCTGTCCCCCAACTGCGGAGACTTAGCTACGCGGGTCAGCCCACTGCGTGCAGCAAGCAGTGTATGCAGGGAAGGAAGGCCCTCCAGCGGACTCCCATCCACCACTGCAGAGCAGTCGCTTATATCCAAGTACTCCAACGCCACACAGCGCGCCAGACAGGAAATGTCGGTTATACCAGAACCCCGCAGAATGAGTTTGCGCAGGTTGCTGCACGATGCAGCCGCGTCGATTTCTAGCAGATCGGCACACCACGAGGCATCCACGGTCTCCAAAGCTGAGCACCCGTCCACGCCCCTCAAAGACTGCACGCCCGAGTTGCTAACGTCCACCGTTCGCAGACCCATCAGCCCTGTCAATGGAGCGATGCTAGTGAGGTGCTCGCAGAAAACAAAATCCACCGACTCCAGTGCCAAGCAACCACTTATGTGGCTAACATCTGCAACACCACTGCCAGTCGCCCGCAGCTCACGGAGCTGCAATAGCCCAGCCACGCAGAACAGGTTCAAAATCCCCGGGCAACCACACACGTGCAGCACTTCAAGCTGAGGGCAGACCAACGAAACACTCTCCAGCGACGTAACCGCGACCCCGACGAGCCGCAACGCCCGCAGGCCGCCTACAAGGAAGGCCGCCACATCCGTCGCATCAGGGAGCATGCACAGAGACACATCCTCCAGTGTCATGGCGCCAGAGTGGCTCCAGGGGTCAGAGGCGTCTGCAACCCCGACCGCAGTAGTGTCCTCAATGCACAGACGCCGCAGGTGCGGGAGGGTGCTCACAAGGGAGCGCAGCCCCTCGACGCGCCCGCATCGGAGAATTTCTAGAGAACGCAGCTGCCGTAACCCCTCCATCCACTGGAGCGGCGCTCCCGATGTGCAGTACATACACCGCAGCATCACGACAGTAGACGCCACAGACTCCACTAATGTAGTGGCCACTGCCGATGTGATATCGACACCCTCGAGTGTCACACTCCGCACATTGGAGAAGTGGTGCAGTGACTCAACCCCTGGTGGCGGTGCGGACCGCTCAGTCTGTGTCATATGGACATCCGTCACTGTTCGTTGAGCCGTCGCACTGCCGATGAGCGTCGACAGGACCCTGCCAGGAACACTGAGCTCGAAGCGGGTTGCGCTGTTGGATTCCAGCCACCACTGCACCACCTGTAAGCCCTCCGACGAACCACTAACGCTGACGCGCCGCAACCACGGAGTCCATTCAACGGGATTGTCATGATCACTACAATACACATCTCCAGGGCGCTGGCAACGCAAACGAACACCGGGAACCACCTCCAATCCCAATGAATCCACCATTTCCACGGCAAGACGAGCACTTGGGGATAAGGCGGCAAAGCATCTGCGAAGCCTCTCACTGTGAGAAAGAAACGACGCTATGCACAAGCCCGCCTCTACGGACAGCATCCATGCACTGAAGCCTACTCGATTAGTCTAAAACTGCTAGAGGCGGAGAGGTCACACATACACCTATATACACACGCACAAAGTTTTAAAAAAGAAGAAAGAGAGGGGGAGGGAGTGTCGGTCCTCCAACCTTGGGTGCGATGCTTCATCCAAACAGAGAATGAGAGCGTCTATCGGAAGATGAAAGGATGCGCTCACGCTAGCATTGCATCCGCTAGAAACAACATAAAACGAAGAGTTATTCCCTCCCCCCCCCCTCCCTCTATCGAGCCTTTGCTAGTAAAGAGATCATAGAATAATTGAAAGCGCAACAAGAGCGCAATGTGCTCGGAACAACGCAGTTCTAAAGTCGTGCACCTCAACTATGAGCCGGACATACATCCCCAGTGCCTTCACAGTCCATTAGAGAGCGCCATCGCAAAGTCAGCTTCAGAATAGCGTAGTAATCGCCAACCGTGTCTCTCGCAGATCACGTATGCTGTCGCACATATGCCACACCGCAGAAGACTCGCAACAGTTGGCAAGGGATTGCAGTTGACAAGTCTCCTATGAGCGGATGGCGCGCATGCCGAAGGTGTCTCTATACGATCAGTTATGAAACTGGAAAGGAGCGAAGGGTACGGGGTAGAGGGGGTGAAAAGAGAGCATATGTATATGTGGGTCTTGCTGTGCCATTTTCCAATCGTCTAGCCAAGCGGTAGATAGCGAGGAGAACGAGGAGTGGGATTCTACACCACAATCACTTTATTTCTGACTGATAGAGTGGCAAGCAAGCGGGGTTTTTTTTCGTATTAGTCAATTTGCGACTGCATACCGAAATCATCATAGACGCATGTGGAGAGGAATGAAGGTAAAAAAGACTAGGATTGGTTTGGTTGTGTAGCGATATCAGATAGGCGAACAAAACACACAAGCGCCACAGCGGGCATCCTCGGTCATTTTGAATACATAATGTGTTCGAGGTATTTCGCGTATAATCGCCAGCCAATTTCATTAAAGACATCATATGCCAATTTACTTGTAAATACACAGAAATATATATATATGTATATATATATATGTAGGTATGAGTAACTTCTTGTGTCACCTAAGCCCCTGGTCTGTAGTGGTCCTACGTCATCGCTCCCGCCCAACCGTATTATCTGAGGTGTTGTGAAACGAGATCACAGACGTGGCTGATTGCTCTGCGAGTTGGAGACCAGCTGAAATGGGATGATGCACGTGATTAGCAGCCCCGAAATTAAGAGCCAGGGCATCAACATTACATCCTGCCAATGACATCTCCGATGTGATGGCAGTACCGTGTTTCGTAGGGGTAGCCTGAGTAGAGGAAAAGCAGTTTGCTGGCATGGGTAGCAGTGCGTCGTTGCTATGTAAATGCGGTACGGCCCTTTGGATTACATTGCTGACCTCATATGCATCGTCAGGATGATCTCTCAGCGTCCACTCACCCTGCGTGTTCGGACGAAAGCTGAGCAATGCGAAGGATACTGAGCAGGCCGACCCAATCAATGATCCTGCAAGGACGTCGCTGAAGTTGTGACGGTTGTCGCGGGCGCGTGACACCGCGACCACAATAGGCAAAATTAACGGCGCCATGCACAGCGCAGCCACCCCGAGCTTGCCACCATTTAGTGTGCGCAGCAGCCCTAGTAGATACATAACAGGTGTCACAAAACCAGAGAAGATAGTGCCTGAGTGTCCAGAAGGAAAGGACAAGCGCCCCTCACGCACCTCCCGGCAGAGCTCATCGTGGCTCATGTTGGCGGCGATGGCCTCAGTGATACCTGCTCGACGCAGCCGATCAATGAAGTCCGGACGCAGTCGGCCTGCATACAGTTTTGAGGCGTTCACAATCGCGAAGGCAATGAAAACGCTATACACATGGGCAAGCACCCACCCATTGAGGTGCATTATCATGTTCACTGCCCCCACCGGACGATTCCAGCGCGTGACCAGTTCGCCACAAAAGTACAACGCTGGAACAAAGACCACCGCCAGCGCCACTGAGTACGTTGGGAAGGTCTCCTTTGTATCAAAGGGAAAGTCAATCGCGGGGTCCGACCACGTGAATGACCGACAGTGTGGACGCACCTTTGCACCGACAACAGCCGCGATGATGGCGATGATAATAACAACTATGTAGTCAAAGATCCTCCAGCGCACCACCTCCGAGCACACTCTCTTGAAGTTCATATGTTAACGGATTCTACTCACGTCGGTATCACAGAAGACACCCCCACCCCCCGCAAAGCCTCCCCACTTCCTCTTCTGGTGTCGTAAAGGGAGAGAAAAAGTGCGAATGGAAACTAAAAGTTTGTACAAGCGAGTTGCACACTAAAGTGGACGCGGCCCTGAAAAAGTTATGACACGATTTCCGTTTGGGGGCTTTCCTTCAGCCCTTCCCAATTCTCACTTTCCCTACGTTTATCGATGTGTGCTTTTGAAAGGCAAGCAGTAGTAACAACGCCAACAGCAAGAGAACAAAAGAAAAGGATGGGAAAGAGAGAGTGGGGTGGGACACTCACGCAGTGCACCCAGCAAAAAGCTACAAGTCAGCACTCCACCAAGAACGAGTTCAAACAAAATAAAGTCCCTACAAATAGGCGCGTGTACAAGCAGTGCTACGCACGGTCTGCGCCATGTACTTTATAATGGGGAAACACACAAACACAAAGGACGCACTTATATATCGTGCAAGTGCATTGATTGCATAGAACAACACACACGTCTTGAGTTCTCCAAGCATGGGACCCCCCCCCCCCCCACAGGAACATCCACAGTGGCTCAGTCGCGCTGTATGCGAGGCTTCAGGCCACCGCCGCGGTGATCCACGCGAAAGTTTGCCAGCAAAGCAATCAATGCGCTGGCAATACCGACAGCACTGCCCGCGACAACGTCGCTGAAGTGGTGCCTGTAATCCCTGGTGCGGGAAACTGCGACTGTGATGGGGAGGATGAGTGGAATGAGACCGGGGAGAATGCGAGTGTACGAGGAAAAGCCAAACGCCCCACTCATATGCATCCAGTACGCACAGAGGGGCACGAAGGCGGCGAAGCTGATGGCACTGTGGCCTGATGGAAACGAGAGCCGACCCCCACGAGCGACCGCACACCAGTTGATGTTTGGATCGGACGAAGAATTAGCGGGCACGTAGCCAGCCATCCTCAGGCGCGCGAGAAAGTCCGGGCGGAGACGCCCCGCGTAGAGCTTCGTGATATCCACGATGAACATGCTCAGCGTTATTGAGAACGCCTGAGCAAGGACCCAGTAGTGAGCCCGCATGAGTACCCATAGAAACGGGGGCAGGCGCACAATGGTGACTCTGGGGTCCTTCCTCTCCTGACGCACGGGCACGGCAGCACTTATTCCAGCAGCGGTGGCATCCGAAGCCCTCCGATCTACAAGGCCGCCACCACGCTGCTCAATGATCTCCACTTCCTCAGAGCCTCTGCCATCCTCAGGGTGTTCCGTCGCGGCGACTCCTTTAGTAACGATCGAAAACTCGAGAGCACTTCTGCCAATGACATCTGGAAAGGGCACCCAATTGCGCCACCTCAGTGCAGCCACACCGAGCTCTACGACAATGTAAAAGACCCCAGGCAGTATACTGATGAGCGCGAGCGTCCAGGAAGGAAAGGTGCCCTTGCCTCCATATGGGTTGTCAATGCGTGGGTCAGACCATGAAAACTGGCGGCAGTGCGGGCGAACGTACTGGCCAATGGCCCAGCCAACGACACCTAGAAATACACACACCAGGTAGTCGTGCAGACGGAATGCAACCATGCGCTGCAAGACTTCGCCGGTACGCATACTATAAGAATCTCTCCGTAAGCAACAGAAACACTAAAGAAAGGTGAAACAACAACAAAAAAAAGGCAAAGATGCTCCACAAACGTCACGTGTGTGTGGTTTCAGTGGTCCACATCACGACCTCCCCTCCTTCTCCACCAGGCTGAGGCTTACTCACCTCTCTTTTTGGCCAAAGGTGTCACCACAGCAAGTGCGCAGTGGCCCGGGGGGCGGGAAGTGCGCCGAAAAACTGCGCAGGATCCACCAAAGAGCACAAAAGTAACCGTGGGATTAATCAGCGCGCTCGCACTTAAAGCACACGTTCACACAGACAGGCACATGGGCAGAGTTGGGGGAGGCTACAACAGGCAGGTTTTGTGCGATGATAATGTTAAAACGGGAAAAAGAAAACTACGATCGCCCTCCATTTGTTTTTTCTAAACGTACACTCGCTCATTACTTCGATAGTTGCTACAGCCCGTTCGCGCAGCGGTGAAACTAAGCCTGGATCTCCACGCGGTGCATGCAGACACAGTGATTTATGTCCACCAGACCACCTGCACAGCACCACACACATGATGCGTGTCGGGTCACTCAAAGCGTGAAGGACCTGCCATTGATGAAGCGATTTACCATTTCCAGCGATACTTCCGGCTGATCCATGGGGACCATGTGGCCCGCATCGTAGATTCGCACAAACGTGAAGTTCCCGTAGGTGCGCTCCTCTCCCGCCCATCGCTTGTTCACAGTGAACTTCACATCAGGGGAAGCGTTGAAGCCACCCTTCCCGGGCCAATCCAACGCCGTCGACCACGCCTTGTTGCCGATCCAGTTGCAGTTATAGTCCAGATCACCCGCATAGATGAGAACACGAATACCGGCCTGCAGCAGAGGAGGGATTGTCCAATTGAAGTTGCGATCCACATCATTTACAAGCACCTTGAAAATCTCGGGACTACACGCTTGCCACTCAATGCCCCCGGGAATTCCCAGAGAAGCCATCACAGCATCGCTTCTGAAGAAGTTCGTTAGGTTGTCCATGGCGTAGCAGAGCTCCCTAACGCATGGTTTGGTGATATCAAACACATTCAACCCTCCCTCACGGTATATATTGCTATATTCGTCACAGCGCAGTTGAGACTCCGCGCACGCAGGGACCTCACCATCCCACGCCTGAGCATTGCACTTGGCAATCAGATCCTGGCAGTCATCAAGTAGGGACAGCATCCTCTCGTACGCCTCCTTGCTCACGCAGGGGTGCCCCAGTTTCTCAATGCACCAGTGATACGCAGTCTCCGCGTAAGCAGGAGCCTGTGTGTACGGGTCCGTCAAGCCATTCCCAATGCCGATGCCCTTCAAATTGATGCGGGGATCAGTCCCGCGCTGGTTGCCCTCCAGCACGCGGTGCGCCACAGAGGGGACATAATGACCGCCGTAGCTCTCCCCGATAATGTAGAAATCGTTCTCGCCCGTGATGGAGGGGGACACAAAGGCGCGCGCAAAGCCCTGGAGGAAGTTGTACATATCCTCCGCCGCCTCAGACTCATTGTGGGCGTAGTTGATCTTGTCACTGTACGAATAGCCAGTGCCAACCGGTTGGTCCACGAATAGCAGATAAGCCTCGTCGTTCCAGCTGTGCGGGTTGTGATACGTGCGGCCACTGGTCTCGTTCATGAGGCAGGGGCCCAGCTCCATCCCCAGGGTGATGCCGGAGCTGCAGCCCGGGCCCCCGGCCATCCACAGGATCACGGGTGGGGAGCTCGATCCCTGCGGCCAGCGGCGCGGGCCGAAGAGCCAATAGAAGAACTGCTTCTACGTGCCGGCAACGCCAGGGATGGGGATGTAGCCGCTTGCCTGAAGGGAGTGCTTCTCGCACTCGTACAGGCCGTGAAGGGGGGACCCGCCATTGGGGGCGGCAACAGCCTTCTCGAAGCAGAGAGCAGCCAGTACCAGTAGCACCGCCAGCGATGGGAGTGCGGCCAAGCGCATGGCTCGTCGTGGCATTCCTCAAGCACACAGTCCGGGGGAGGGGAGGAGAGGCAGCAGCGATTCCGTTATTTCAATTTATGCAGAAGCGAGCGTGCGGGCAAGCTGATCCTAGAGTAGGGCAGAGGGACAACTATCGGGGGAAGTGCAGGGGGTCTGTAGCGTCCTCGGACAGCGTGTATGCGCTTCCCTTGCTGGTACCAGACGTGATCACCTTCGAGAATCCTCCAGCTGATGCGAGAACCATCGCGGTGCAGGATAGCAAAATTCAAACGAGGGTGAGGGCAAAAGAAAAGATGCGCACGAAAAGAAGGGAATCAAAGTTGGGCTCCATCATCCGGCAGTGAGGGGGAGGTGAGCATGCACGCAAAGAACGCACCAGTGGCGCCGTCACACTGACCCCGCAAGTAATATATCTTCAGATCATCAGAACTTCGACCATGGTGGCTCACTGAGAAATCAAGAAACGGGTTACGATGACTGCGCAGATCGATAATAACAGAGACAATCTGAATAGGGAAACACATACAAACACAAATCCAAGAACACACCATACAATAGAGAACGTGAAAAGAATGCATAAGGGCACTACACAAAATTACTTGTGCCTGTGTGCATATATATATATATATATATATATAGACAGAGAGATCAATAATTATAAAATGGACAGAGAATCTGCAGTGGAGGAGAGAAACGGCTAAAAAATGAAGATTTAAGAGGTAGGAGCCTGGGTAGAGCAATAAGTGAGCTCCACCTGATTATTGCACAAAAAAGGCAAAACCATTGTGCGGTGCTGGTAGTCCATAATGGAAATGTGATGGGGAACATAATAATAGTAATGAAAGCATGGAAAATAGGGCACAAATTCCAGTGTGCTTGCACCAAAGCCCCGCCTACCGCCCCCCCCCCCTCCTGATATACCCACATATATTGTCTCAATGAGGGAAGGCACGGAACAGGGCACACTCCTGTACATTCCGCCACTAACAGAACGCTCAGACACTCTGGAATTGAGTATTCCCAGAGCCCCAGAGTTCTCAGAGTAGCTCTAAAAAAAAAAAGTAAACCTGACAAACATAACTGTGGTAACCGAAGTCCAAAGTGCGCCCCCTGTAGATCTATTTCGCACACGCACTGCCGTACAGTCAGGCGCTCTGTATTTCAACTGCACCCAATCATGGGAAGAGGCTCTAAAGCGGGACCCGAATAAATAAATAAGCGAATAACAAAAAAAGGTACGAGTAAATTAAAAAAAGCAAATGAATGCAGGGATAGAGGGGAAAAGGGAAGGGAGATAAGGGAGAGTGCAGACAATATGCCACATCTCCTACCTTCGTGTATAATTCTCGGGCGCCACTGGGCCCTCGGTGGTGTCCTCGTCTCCAGGGGCCAGAGGGCAGGTAAGCGAGCGACGCTTGGCAGCGGTGCACGCGCCACCGCGCTCATCCAGTGACAGTGATGCTGAAAAGCTCGCCGCACCTCCCACCTTGGGGGTAGTAGTGGCCGAGGGCACAGCAACTACCAACGGGATTGGAAAGCTCCCGAGCTGATAGATGCGCAGCGACGAGCCTGCGCTGTTGGGAAGGGTAAGACTTCCAGAGGCCGGGCTCCACTGCAGACGCCTTTGGCGCGCCGCGCCACTGCCGTGTGAGGTACCGGCGCCGCAGCTGCCAGCCTTGAGAGAGGGCAACGTAGTGGTGGATGGGTGGCTAAGCGAGGGCGTCGGAGCGGATGCCAGTACAGGGAGCCTGGCAGGTGCGGCCTCGTGGGGGTGGAGGAGAGAGGGAGTGCTCGACCACAGATCGGCCTTGCTACCCTTGCGCCTAGAGCCTTTGTCGCTAGTGCCGGGCACATGATCGCAGGAGATCTGCAGCGGATTGTTGCTGTGAGCCATGGCGCCACCAGTACCAGGGAGGGGCAGAGAGGCTGGTGAGTTCTGGACCCACTCAGGGAGCGCGTTGAAACTAGTGAGAGAGTCGCGAGCCGTCTCGCAGGTGACAATGGCCTTGAGTTCTGGGAAGGACAAAGACGGAGGGGAGCCCTGGTGGCTGTGTCCGGCCAGCGAGGACGCGGCGCTGGCGGTCGAGCAGCCCCGCGGCCGTTGCGCTGATGCGCCGGCGAGCGGAGATGTGGTGTTGGGTTCATCCGTGCTGTGGGTGCATGCGACTGTCGGCCGCGGACGCCCCACGTGGACGACCTGCACACGTGCGAGGAGTGTGGCGGCGCGACTGGAGAGGACAGTAGTGGTGGTGGACGTTGGTGTAGAGCCAGCACCGACATCAGCCACGCACTGGACCCGACAGTCTCTCACGGGAGACGCGAGAGAGGGTGAGACCGGGTACACGACACCAGCGAGCTTGCCGTTCCGCGCAGTTGTCGTCGCATGGCCGCCCCGACGCGGTGTGTGCGCCGCGGAGACGTCGCTGCTGGAGTACACTGCTCCGTCGCTTGCCGACTGCCCGGCGGAGGCGACGTCCTCCTGGTCGCTGCCTGCATCGTCGGCATCTTTCCCGCCGCCATCCAGCTCGCCAGGGCCGGTCGCGGTGCTGGCGCCTCGGCTGGCAGCCGCCATGCACGACATGGTGCCCCCACGTCCCTCGTGCTTCGTGAAGGAGACACTGTCCAGGAAGGGGTTCACGCGGCGCACCGCGCTGGGCAGTTCTTCGACCTCGATCACCGTGGCCTCCCACGCCTTGCCTGTGTGCTTGTCCACGCGTGTGACGGCGCGCTCGCGGCAGCGCGTGCGCAGTTGGCAGTAGGTCTCCGGGATGACAGGCCGCAGCTGGTGCGGCGGCGCCCTCCCATGCTGAGATGGAAGCAGTGGTGGCCCGAAAGCAGTGGCGGAGGTGAGGGATTGAGTGGAGGGACTCCATCTCAGCAATGGTGACGGTGGCGGGGAGGAGAGAGCCCCGGAGAAGTACATAGGCGGTCTCTGCAGCTCCTGTGAGGTCGCGGAGTCCAGTGGGAGATGGCTTCCCACCGTGGTGCTGCTGCTGCCACTACCATGGATCCTGCCGGTTGTGTACGAGGAGTCGACTGGCAGTGGTGGCGCTGACAACAGGGCCCCTTCCCCCCGCAGCTGCGCAAGAAGGTTGCCGCTGCGACTCGTGGTCCGCTGTGCACTCAGCACGCGGAAGAAGAGGGGGTCAATGCCGATGTCCGCCACAGCACCGCCACTGACGCCGATATTGACTCCATCTTTGGCGGCAGGGCTATGCCGCAGCTGGCCCGGCAAGCCCTCCACCTCAAGCGGTGAAGGGGGAACAGAGCACGTGAGAGGCCCCGTTGACCTGTATGGTGGCGTGCAGGCCACACCACCGTGTGCTGGACTGTCCAGTAGCAGGGACACGTTGGCGCCGTAATCGCCGCTCGAGAACGAAGGCAGCGGCGCAGCACAGTCGTCTCGGGCGGCGCTCACACTCCCGCTGCTACTGCTGCTAGAAGAGGGAAAGATAGGAAGGGTCTCGCACGGGGGTGTTTGTGCTTGCATCACCAGCGAGAGCAGCGAAGTATCCATGCTTCCAGGGGTGCTTCGTGTGCTCAGTGACGAAACGGCTAGGGATTGGTCAGGCCTTGAATACAGCCGGTCACTGCCTCCACCTACTGGTACTACTGCCGCTGGTGCCCGTAGAGCGGGATCTACGAGCAGAGAAGAGTTGGGTACCGAGACGATCAGCGGTTTTCCACTGCGGGAGTTACTGGTTTTCGGCGCGCATTGTGGGGCCTCCTCCTCCCCCGCGACGGCAGCGCCATCATTACTAGCACTAACGCCCCCTCGCTCCGCTTCAACACTCTGATGAGCCCTCATCGAAATGAAGCGTCGTGGGCCCTCTTCTGTGGGTATTCGAATGCGTCAGTGTGCGTCTGCTCAGCTCAGCTCCTTATTCTTTTGTGTGTGTGTGTTTTTGCAACTCCACCCACCTTTGCGTTGTTGGTATGTGAACAAATTGTATTCCACTTGTAACGGCCTTCGCACAAAATAGCAATATCAAGGATGGGCACGAGATTATATCTCCAGAAGCAGAGAGCCTCTTACTTCGTGCCCCTCAGCAGAATGCCGTAGTACACACACACACACGCCAGTGTTGTATATATCACTTGAGAGATGAGAGTAGGCTGAGGGGAAGGTGTTGCCCTATAGATTCCCCGGATATATATGTTTGTATGTACGTTTAGTCCCCCTGTGGTGTGCACTGTATCCTATTTGTATGGGTGTGTCTGCGCGCTGCTTGTATGAAGGCAGCCTCTGAGACTTCTCGACACAGACGAGACAGAAGAACTGGGGAATGGCACAGGCCAGCCTGACCCTCGGTAGCTGTGCAAAATGGTGGAAGTGTGGAGCAACAACAAAAGGAAAATGATAAATAGCGGGATAGGAGGTGGGCAAGGGAAGTACCTTCATGGACGGTGCAGTGGTGTGTATGTATGTATGTGTGTGTGTGTGTGTGTGTACAGGTATGAGTGCTGTAAGAACATGAAGGTGAGGAGGGAAGTAGTGACCCTCACGATAGCCAAAATGCAGACTAACACTCGCCCCACTCTCGCTGCTCTCATGCCCTTCATAGCCCCGAAGTCTCGGTATTCTGCGAACAGCGTAGTGGGTCATCCTTTGCGTTCCTGCGCCTTGGTCGCACACCACATTCTTAAAACTCTTCAGGTGGGAAGTCCCCAACCTCCACCTGATCGGGACGCAGGAAGCCACCATAGTTGGGCAGGCACTCAAACACTCTTACGCCCTTAGCAGACCCATCAGACTTCCCAACTGGCTCGTCAAACTCAACGCCAATCCAATAGCCCTCCTTTAGTGCGGAGATGCGGCCAACGTAGCGGACGGTACCGAGACGGGCTCCCGGGCTGCATTGGCAGCGATCCCCAGCCTTCATTTTATCCGCCTTCTCTTTAAAGCTCTCGTCATTAAGCTCAGGAGGCACATCGATACCTTGTGCGAGCATTTCCTCGCGTTGCTGCTGTTTCATGCGTTCCTTGAACGCGCGCACGTTATCACTGCGTTTCAACCATTCCTCCTCTGGCATCTCGTACTTTTCCACCTGTGACACATCCTCGAAGTTTGCCACCATCGCTGCGGGCTGTAAATCTACAACATGAATACGGAAGCCATCCCGGCACTGGTAGTAGCCGAGCATCTTGTCATCCTCCATGCTCGACTCCACCCTCACCCCACGCTCATCGTAGAGTTCAAGACGAACTTTATCTGCAGGGGTGCCAAAGTGTGTGTATGTGTTCTCACGAATACTCTGCACAGACTGCGTGAGAGCGTATCGCTTTTCTGGTACGATGAGCCTACTCACCGAGTGCGTCAGTGTGAACTTGACGATGGACATGTGACACGCAGAGGCGGTGGTTGGTCACTCTTTATATATATATATATATATATATCTATCTATATATATATATATATATATATATAGATAGATATAGATATAAATATATGTGGGTACTTAGCAATGGTGCACAAAAGATGTGAAGGTGTTCTCTTCTTCACTGTTTTCCCTGTGAGGTAGTGTCACAAGTAATAATCAGACATGGCCATCAGATAACGGAGATCCAACGACCATACCAAAAGTGGAATAACCCAATCGCGTGAAGAAGGAAAAACGAAAAACGAGAGCAGAAAGCACGAAGTGCGAAAATGTCACTTTGATATTAGCTTTTTTTATGGAAGCTAGCCCTTGCATGCAGTTCCGCATATACACACATGTTCGTGCACATCCACCCTGGCAGTCAGCGCACCGCGTTAGTCTCTCCGCATCCCTCACTATCTTTTCTTTTTTAAACATCACCTTCATCCATCTTTCCAATCCCCATTCCCTTCACTCCCTCTCTTTACATAAAAGGGAAAAATATGCTGTCCTGTGCATACAAAGTAGCAGCAATGCCAGGTCACCCATGCATAAGGTGCACACTGGCGTCAATGCACGCACCTGGCTACTTCTGTTCGTTTACATACATGCACACAAGCACGCATACGCGCATACATGCATGCATGTGTTCCTGTTGAATATGGAGGCTACCCACCTATGGTCACAAGCCCTTATATCGGTTGCCATTGTTTTCTCCACACACACCCCTCGCCGCCCCTTCCGCACGACCGCTAGCACCAATAACGGATTGTACGATCGCTCCCACAACTAACGAGAAAATTGTTTGTGGCGGGGTCAAACATAACGCACTGCACGGCGTCCTCATGCCCAGTCAGCTCTGAGACCACCTCCTCCTTGATATCTACCACTTTAATTGTGGTATCGTCACTGGCGACAGCCACGTAAGCGCCAGAGGGATCAAGGCACACATGATTCGCTGGGTACGGGCCACAGGCAATGGTGATGCGCTGCTCCATGCGCCGTATGTCCCACAGCACCACAACACCTTCAGAATCGCAGGACGCTACCACATCTCCAGAAGCAACAGTGGCAACGGACGTCACGGCGCCGCGGTGACCATAAAGGGTCTGCGCGCAACAATTCACGCGAGTGTCCCAAAGTGACACAGTCTTGTCTGCACTCCCGGTACACAGGATATTCGTGTAGGGCTTCCAACACACGCTGTTCACCGCCTCCACATGCCCGCGCAGTGTCTGTCGACACTTGCCAAATTCTACATCCCACACACGTGCAGTCTGATCTAGCGAGCCGCTCGCCAGCAGCGAGGCAGTATCCTGAAAGGCAACCGCCCATACCCCATCCGTGTGTGCACAGAGCGTGTTCGTGCAGCTGTTGCTCGCAAAGTCCCAAAGCTTCACAGTCTTGTCTCCGGAACCGGTGGCCACCATTGTACCGCGGGGATGCATTGCGACACATGACACCCAACTCTTGTGTCCCTCTCCAGACACCATCACCTCACCCTGCGGCAGCGTAGACAGCCTCCATGTGCCATCATCACTGCACGACGCGACAGCAGGCTTGCGTGGGTGCATCGCCACTTTGGTGACTGGCATGGAGTGGGCGAGAAAGGTGGCTTGGTTGGTCCACGTGCCAGCATCATTGTGCGGGGGCAGACTCGCTACACCCGCCGGCGAGCGCTCATCCAGTGGCCACACGAAGGCCGTGCCGTCTGCCTCCGTTGCCGCCACCGACGCCACCGCCGTGACAGCTTTTCGACCCGCACCAGTCGCTGCCGCAGCCCTACTCCCCTCCACCGCGGCTACCACTCCCATCCGCTTCAGCGCAGACTGCTTGGCAATCTTCCTTCCATGGGTAGTGACGGCTGAATCCGCGACGGGGACACCGCTGGCGCGCAGCTCCTCTGATTGCTGGGAGAGCTCCTCCAGGCGGGTTTCCAACTGTACCACTCTCTGCTCCAGGCGATCACGTTCCATCGTGATGAGCGACTTTGCTTTAAAGAGGCTCTCGCACCGCTGCCTAAGCTCCACTACGGTTGGGTTGATATCCTCCGCGTGGTCGTGTGCCTGCTTCAGAAGTCGCTGAAGCTTATTCTTCTCCTGAACAGTACGGTTGTGCGTCGCACGATGGAAGTCACGCTCCTTCCTTGCCTGCGCCCACTGTTTAGTTGCCCTCGTCGTGAGCTCAGCGTGTTGACGAAGATCATGCTCCATTACTTCGATGCGGTTCAGCAACGCAGTGGTTTCCAGGTAGTTGTCCGGGGCTAGCGGAGTACTGTGACTGGCTGCGGCACCATACTTTTCGTACCATTCAGCCTCGAACTGCTCGAGAGTGCGATGCATACCGTTGCGAAGCAGGAAGTTGCGAACAAAGTCATCCATTACCTCAGGGATGCACCTCAGCACAGCGCGAGGAGGGACCGGGAGATCACGCTCTTGACGCTCCATCACAACACGGCGGAAGGTGCTGAAGTCCATACTTCGCACATCCGTCAGCATCAGCGCGTCTGTCACCGCAGACGCCGGGGTTGCCACACCCCATGTCGTACTGTCGGGGTCACCAGGCACGATACCCTCCTGCATTTGAGTAGCCGTTCAGGTCAGAAAAAAAAAAGGGACCGAGAACCGTTCCCTCAAGGCCACTTGGAAACTACAAACTATCAATTGTACAGTAAAAAAAAAAGCAAATGTATAATTAGCTTCGCCTCAACGGGTTCGCTGTTGTCGCACAGCAACCTGCGCCTCCGTAGCACACCACACAACCTCCTAAACCTTCCACTACGCAGCAGCAAGTAACGTAAAAAATCACCTACCAACTAACGAAAACGAGACCTTCTAACAACCTTCTCAAGTAGCTACAATGTAACTACGTGTAGGAGCACCTCAAACAGGAACCTACATCACAGCAAATAAGCGGCAAAGATCAAACAAAAAAAAGATGCACAAATTCCCATAAAATACAGTAAACAACAGGACACAGCAAACACAAGTACAGTGCCCACTACAAGGATCCATATAAACACAAAAATCAGTTGATACGCACTACCACATCTGCACAATACGTGCACATACAACTACAGCTACACACCACCACACTAACAGCACCAAGCCCGCACACCGCCACCCATCGGAGAGCACAACGCCAGCCACACAGCACAGTCAGCGCGGCAGCTGCAGCACAGCCGCCAGTCCCTATACGGTACAGTTAGAGAGAAGAGGGAGAGAGGGAGAGCGAGAGTGCGAGCGACGGGAGGTAACAATCGCAATCTGCAGCACCGCGCAGGGGAGCGCCACAAGCGACACACAACGCTCGCGCCTCCGCCGCAACTGCCACTACTCGCAGCAAGGTCGCAGCACACAGACACACGCGAACACGCACTACAGCGGCACAGCACACATCGCAGCTCAGATAGCATTCAGTCAGTCTCAGAAAACACTTCGCTACTATATAAACAATTACTATAATTCGCGATGTAGGGGTGTCACAGAACAAGCACACGTCACTGCGAATGGCAGCACGCTCGCACATATACGCACGCTCAGTCACGCATCCACGCAGTACGTAGCTGTTAGCTCCACAACACACCCACCATCGCCGCTCTCATATCAGTCGCTGATGTACCACAGATGTCACCACACACGCAGGACTCCTCGAAGAACTGCGCTCTCAGGAAAGGTGATGGCACTGTTAGAATGAAGAAACTTACCTCAAGTACAATAAATATGGGTTCGTTAACACTACAAAATAAAGCGGTGCTCCACAGTATTACGGGGGCACAAAACTGTATAGCACAGTTACATCTACGAGAGCGATGTTAGTCACTCCCGCTCAGCTGCACACACACGCGCACACACACAGTCATCACTCTGCACGACTCACACAAACCACTCGGAGGGAGTGTCACAATAGCGTCCACCCATGAACGTGCGACGCTTGCTATCCAACTGACGCAGGACAGTAGTATCCGCCATACACACTACAAGAACACCGTCAGGGCACCGACAGCCATCAGCACAGCGAGAACGACCGCACCTCGTGGTGCTGCAACATCGCTTCCTGATACCTCAGTTGAGCTGCTCCCTGGTGCCTCGCTTGAGCTGCTCCCTGGTGCCTCACTTGAGCTGCTCCCTGGTGCCTCGCTTGAGCTGCTCCCTGGTGCCTCACTTGAGCTGCTCCCGGAATCATCAGCTGCATCTGTGCCCTCGCTGTCACACACCTCGTCAAATGGAGCGCACGTGGCGGTAACGCTGAATTCAGTGTCGCCGCTGGTTGCAGAGAATTCAATAGTGCCACCAGGCACGCACGCCTGGTAGCTGCTCTGTCCAGCAAACTTCACCTCGTAAGTTCTCGCCGCAGCATCGCATCGCACAGGAGCACACACGCCCTTAGTATCCAAGAACTTTGGAGAGAGAACACTGTCAAAGCATCGAGACTCAGCAGACACAGCAGAGCCAGGCATTAACGTCACATTACCATCTCTGCATCCAGTATCAATATAGTTCGCTACAATTGGGCAGTAGTCCATCAATTGAGCGGCACCCCCAACACTCGGGTCAGCAAAATACTGGAACTGTGGAAGTAATTCAACCTCGTACCTTTGAATGTAGCAAAGCCCCAGGCCGCTCCTCGCAGAGTCACATACAGTCGCCCTACTCATGTCCGTGCAGAACATACTCGGCACCTGCGAGACGCCATCCTTCACGCACTTCTCAGTCAGCAGACCGCACCCAGCATCACGGCCCCACATCATCCTCTCAGCCTTCGNCACAGGTACATTAGACTTCCCACGCAGACCACCCACAAAACCCAGCATACTGCGGCTTAGAAAAAAATAGCTGCTGAACCCCAGCGCGTGTAGCATCTCGTGCGCAACAACACGCTCCACATACCGGTCGGCACTGACGTACTTGGGCGAGATGTTCGACACCCCCACGGCAGCTCGGGAAGTAGACGAGTGCTGCACGCACGTCATCGCCCACGCAATTGTACTGCCACTTGTAGGGCCAGCAGACACATAAAGCACAAAGTCGTAACCGCTCACACCAGGGCTGCGGTGCGACGCAGGAACCGTGAACTGCCCGCAGATACTCTTAGAAGAAAGCATGGGAATTTGTATGGTGCTGTCAGGCTCACGCTGCACAAGCAGACGCTCAGCGTGCAGCGCCACAGCAGCAGGAACAAGTTTCGTCACGAGAACATCCTTCTTCGCCTGCGTGAGCACATCATCCTCGGTGCAGTTAACCGTGCCCCCTTGGAAGTTAGGCCTCATTAAACCGGGGCGAGGGCAGTACCGGCTGCTGTCGTCCAGGTCAGCGGTGAACACGCCGATCCGCAGCGGCTCCCACTCACCATCGCGTCGTGCCTCGTACACAGCCATCCCGTCAGCAGCAACCCCCACACTGCGCACAACAGCAACGCCCTCGCGCAGCTGACGCTCCATCAGCCGGTCATGGATGCACTTGTGCACAACACCGCCCACGTGCGCACACGCGCACAGCAGCAGCACAAGCGCAATCAGCGCCACACAGGCAGATCGCGTGCCGCGCATCGGTGTCCACGCGGCGGTCGGCAGCCTCAGTCTCAGCGGATCCCTCTATCCTACAGCGTCTCACGGTGTGTCTGGTGGTGTCCCGGTAGCTGCGGCTGCGATGCGCTTCGGTCGCGGTGTAAACGTTGAATATGCGT
>JAODGE020024467.1:0-10223 GCA_027574965.2 Ecitophya simulans
ACTTTTTGACGAAATTCGTCAGACGGACGGCGAGGATAATCACGGAAAAGCCCACCAGCTGCACGGGCAACTCGAAGGCTTGCTGCGCGGCCGTCGAGGGAACCTCTTGCAGGACTAGGAGCGCGCTCAGCGCCACACCGGCACCGAACAACTGTCGCAGGTTCATCGTTTCGTCGCTCGTCGCGTTGATTTTCGGCGTGCGGCCCGCTAGCGACGCGAGAGAAAACGCGCGGCGAACTCGTCGACGTCTTTGGCGTGTTATGCTATCGCCGGCGCGTCGACGGTGAAAGTTAGATTCGGCCACCACTCTCGAAGCCTACCTCCAAGACGTGGAAGACGTGCCGGGCATCGGCGGCGCGTTGGGCGGCCGCTTCTTGGACTTCTTCGCGAACGAAAAGGAAAGTCGCGGCGCGACGCCAATTTGCACGTGCGTGCGTTTACCCGTCGATTGCGGTTACGCAACGCGCTCGAACGAATGCAAAGCGATGTGACCCGCCTTTAAACTAATCGATTTTCCATGCGTTAGTCGAGGCCAGTTAGGCGCGCTCGCTTAGCGGGTTGCGCACGCGCGCAAACTGCAACGACTCGACACACATTCGCCTTGAGCGAAGAGTGATGTAAAAAAATGATGTGAGAAATACCCGAGGCACATTTACTGCATAATTGCATTATTTATTGTTTAGAATGTAATTGCAACGTCGGCGCGTGTCTTGCGTAGTGTGACGCGTTAAATAAACAATTCGATACGCAAGAGGATGTTCCAAACAGCACGGGTTAACGTAATCAACTCATATTTATTGTTTGTCACAGCACTTAGATTGTTACAATCATGCGTCTTATAGTTTCTGATCGATTATGATACAAAATGATACAGTATGATACATGGTGAGTCAATGATGCAATGATGAATGACGCGCGAGCGTCGGCAGGACGGGTTTTCGCATTTTTTTTTTCATTTTCCGCACGAAATCACTCAATCTTGTTTAATAGATTGACTGCGCTTCCGCAGAGTTTTCCCGCTCACTTTTCGCCGCATCTCCCCGGCCGGGGAGCCGCGCGCTCCTACCGCATTCGCACTTTCTTCATGATCTGCAGCACTTGCAGGCCGGGGAACGGGCACGTGGGATAGAAATTGTGGCAGCCGTTGCCGTCCACGCCGGCGATCAGTTGGCCCATGTGGGCGGCGAAGTGATATTTCGACGTCAGCTCCGCCGTCGTGCTGATCGACGTATCCCTGCGAACATGTACGCGACGTCTATTAATTTGTTTATATCAAGGTGCATGAATATGGTAACGCTCTGCGGTGAGTGCACGCGATCGATAACGAATGCAAATATACGCGCGTTTTCCTTCCGCGCCGACATTGTCCGCATGTTACGGCAGAGGAGAAAGTGCAGTTACGTTGTGTTCCGTAACGACTTTCAATTTCTTTCGGCTGACTCAATAGACGCAGCTTGCACGGCTGGCGGACATAACAACTTTCCTCGCGCTCGCGTTTCGCTTACCGTATGAGCGCCAGCAGGGACTTTTCCGAGTCGGTCAGTTTGTCCTTCTGCGGCGCGGCGTTCAGCTCGCATATCAGCTTGGGCAGGCAGGCGTTCTTGATGGTCGCCAGTATCTGCGATTTTGACGTGTGGCCGCCTGGAACACGAGCGCTTTGTAGGTCAAACGCGCGCACGAGCGTCGCATGCGAGTTGCAATCAAAGCGAACGTCGGTTCGCTCAAGGTTGCGCGCAACACTTTCGACAACAGCGCGAGAACGCGGCAAATGCGCAAATGGCGCGCGCTACCAACCCAGATTCCTGATGGTTGCGTCCTCGATGTCGGCGTCCAGATCGATGGCGGTCTTGTGGTCGCCGTAGCCGGGATTCGCGGGCCTCGGCCGGGCGGCGTTCTCCTTGTGGCCGCCGCCGAGCAGCTTGCCGATGAGGCCCGTGTAGTCGCCCAGCAGGATGAGGATCATGCAGACGACGAACACGACGCGCACGACGATCTTACCCGTCGTCGCCATCATGGTTGTGGCGGCTGGCGGCGACGTCCACCAGCACACGGCGGGGATCTTAGCGCCCGCGCGAAGACATCTCGCGGACTGCGGTCGGGAGACGTCTGCGTGGTGCTCGACGGCGGATTATGCCATTATTATCGCGCCGGACGACAGTGAAAGTGCTGCGTTCGCTCGTTCGGGTTGCGTCAACGCAAACGAATGCGTCCGACCAGCCACGGGCTGCTCGACTGGCCGGCCGAAAACCGCTCTCCGACCACACGACTACGACCACCGCGCACCACGAGCTGGTTCGGTTTCGCGGGTGATGTAAAAGTATGCGCGTGTTGACTCATGGTGGGGACCTCGGCAACATCAACGCGCTCGTTGATGTTACCGAGGTCTCGTCGGAGACAATGAGAGGGAGTCAGGAAGTGAGCGAGCGTACTGACTTAAGTCCTACGGAAGAAGCGTGATCGATTATGACTTGCGGTGCTCCTGTCGTTCGGTTGATAGCATCGGATAATTTGTGCACATATTATAATTCGATTTAAAGGTTTAAATGATCCGGCACCGGGGAGGAGCATAATTGTGGCGTTGCGTGTCAGGATAATGTGTGAGAGTATCGTTGATGAGACCACATGGCCTTCCTTTCCACTTGCGCCCGGGATCGTCATGCATAAATGTACATATCTGGGGTATTTAGGTATTTAGGGACGATTTCGTAAATTATCCGAATGGGGACCTCGTTCGATTGATCGCCACAAAGAATTCATGTCGTTTGGATCGAGTGTCATCGCACACACCGCACGGTGAAGTTTAGACTTTTCAAACAAACACGTCACACCGTGCCACCCCTCCGACGCCCAGCCCGAAATAATAAAAAAAACACTTAATTATTTGCGTGAAACGTAGATAGAATCAAACGCCGTTCGAAAGTATCGTTCACGCGACCACCTGCGCGCAGGAATTGTGAATGACTATTCGAAATGCACATCCTGTACTTCCCCTATTTAATAAATCCATCACAGCGCAATGCCGACGCGACATAGACGCGCGATATCATCGCCGGCGATGAACAATTATATTCTATAAAACACAAATAGGAAACATAAATTCGTGTTCAGCCGCATAGAAAAAAAATGAGAAAAAAAGCGGGAAAATCTTATTGAAAAAATACGCCGTCGAGCAAGTACAAATTACACAGCATAAATGTCATCATTAAGGGAGTAAATTACGATCGTTTAATGAGCCACTCCTTGTCGAACTGGTTCGGCGCTGACCGCTGGCCATACTTATTGATCTCTGGGCAGCAAGTGCGTGTTCCCACATTGATTATGATTTACGCCATCCGTGAGCGAAAACCGCTGCGCTCCCTTTCTCTCTCTCTCTTGTACGCTCTAGGAGATCAAACATTCTGCATGTCGATAACGTCCGGCGTTTTGTACCTGCGTTACTTTGAGATTCACATTGACGTTTATCTGCTCCGATGATCTTGTAATATTAATTTAATTTGCTTGACGTTCACGTTCCTCATCAGATAATTTCGCGCACGCGAAGGGAAAACATGCAAGCGCGCACGTGAACAAATTTGAACGCGTTCGTCACTCTGTTTACATTTACTCCGGCAGTTTGCGCTGATATCTATCTATTAATAAACGCGGCGCGCGTGGAAAACACGTTATTTTGTTTATAACTTCGGCGCGCGTCGATTTCGCCAGAAACGAGCGTTATTGAATATTGTCGATTTTATCGTGCGTTCGCCCGTCTGGCTGGTGTTGACGATGGCGACATGTCTATTCCATTTAGATTTGGGATATTGATCCCGGAACGATGTAACGCAACGGTCGTGAGGATCATTTTTTTTTGTATTTTCGGGGGCGTCTGTTCATGCTCGCCTCGCGAGACGTCCGCGACCATCATTTATAACCCGTGAGTTATTTGTCTTTGCGTTTGTGCCCTCGTCGCCGCCCTTGTTTTTTATCATTCGCCGAACGTGCTCTTCCTCACGCGCGCGTCCTGGATGCATCAAAGTGGAAAATCGGCGCGCCCGCAGGACAAAGCGGGAGGTCAGTTGTCGGCATGCGCCTCGCGCAGGAGGAAATTAATCCGTGGATGTGAGAGTCGAAGTGATTCCGGCCACTTTATAATGTCAATTAGCTCAAGTGCATTTGTACAATATCGACAATAATGGGATGTCTGTATGCAGTTCGAGCTAAATTGATTCGACGCGATATCGGCCAGATATCAATTTGTATTAATATCCATTCTATTAATGCCATTAATACCGCAACACTGTAATGCAATCGACTGGGTCGGGTCGCAATTCCGCCCTGGGTAGGAATACACTATTCGTCAATTTAGTACTTATTAATTATTGTTATTGGCTTGGATCCCGCCGTGCCCCAATGGAGTGTAGAGGTTTGCCTGGAAGAGGAATTCCAATGTTAAATAAACTCTCCGTTCTGTTAGTGCGCCCGGTTCAATTATACACGGAGCATGTGTGTCTATGCAATAATTACGAGCATCAAGGTTTTGGTGGGGGGGATGGCAGATCGGATGCCCGGGGGGCAAAACACTTCGAGGGTTTTGCATGTTTGACTAGATCCAAGCGCACATCTAGCAATGTATTAATATATATTATGTTGTACACGTTACGAGGAAGATGTAATCGTCCTTTCATCATGGGTAGATCGTCACCTGCAATCTGAAGTAGTGAATGGACTCCGTCGCTCCGTGAAAGGCTTCAAAGTTGGAGCATGTTTGTGCTCGGTTTGCTGATGACATACGCCTGAGTCGTGTCTTTTCGGTGCTCTCGGTGCGCGTCGTTGTGCCAAACGATGCGGAATCGATGTGGGTCAGGTCTACGCATCCCCGAAACGGCCAGACTTTTATTTCGTCTCGCCGATGCGCCGCGTTGGGATGCGATGATGAATTATCCGGCGCCGCGAAATAAAAATTTGTTGATATTGTCCTCGACGCAGCGAAGGGGTGAACTGCCCCCGGCGAAAATGATTGATTGCCGTCCCGTCGGCTGGTCCAGCGCGTCCATCAGCGTGTAGCAAATTGCGCCGAATTGTGTCCAGCTTCCATGCGCGCGCGCGCTCGCTCGCTGACAGGCAAACATTCATGTGCGCGGATAATAGGGGTGTGTTTTTTGGTCAATGCAAGTGGAATTTCCAATACGCTCCCGACCAGCCCGCAGCGCTGCGCGAGTTATCAATCTTGTTTCTTTCTGCTTTGCACTTGTCGGATGTCGGGTGAAATATTACGCGGATTATGAACTGGGCGAGATTCCAAGGGCAGCAAGTCAACGTGCGAGGAGTGCCGAAAAAGTGTATTATGCATAAAGTGGATTAAATTATGTTTACATTGGACCAGCTCGCGAAGGGTGCAAAGATACGAGTTTGAATTTAATTCTTTTTACATAAGAAAAGTTTTGCTGCGATATCATCTATTGACTGAAGGGTGGACCGAAACGGGATTCATATCGCCGATGATGAAAGGGGTTAGGAAACAATGCGGCTTAGGGGTGTTTGGGGGTGTGCACTTGGTGTGAGAATGTTTCATACTTTCAATTTACAATTGTATTTTGTCCCTTTTTGTTTTAAATAAAGTTTGATATTTAACTGTGGTACTTTCATTTTTTTAATAGAATCTGTTTAATTTGTCCTGCCGATTGCAACTCATGTTGTAAAATCAGCACAATCAAATGTGGCGCTAGTGACCGAAACATTGTATGGAAATGGAATAGATAGAAAAAGAGAGTTGTAGCTAGTTGTGTAAAACAGCGCCACCAAGTGATTGGAGACAACACCCCTCTCTGTATCTTCAAGCGCTTCTATTTAACTTTCATTTAACAATGAGACTTCGTTGTCACCCAACGCGTCGCATATTTTCGACAGTCACTCCCCGTCAAAACAATGATTCGGTTAGTTGCTTGCACCCATCTCGTTAGTGCGCATACGATTGTGCGGATAATGAGTGGTGTAATATCTCCATTAGCGTTCGGAGTGCTTTGCTCAATTCTCAGTTCAGTCCGCACTTGGCGTGGCGTGCGCCAATATGCAAAACGCGTCGGGCGCTCGTTGCGAACGATGCGTTCAACATCTAAAACAATAACCGCGCGCCAGTCCTGCGAGCGTTCCATCATTCACGGTGCGTGCTCGCAGTCACATCTTTTATGCAGCAGTTAATGGAAGCCGTCGAATTCGAGGACGCGTGGATCCACGAGCGGTCGGGCATTCGCGCCGAAATTAATCAAATCCTCCGCCGCCAAACAGCGGAATTCAATTAATCATTAGCCCCGACCAGCGGCCACTTTTTCTAATCGATATCAACGTAATCTCCGGAGGTGATTTGGGAGCATCGCGCGTGAACGCGCCACCGAGTCGATGAAATCTCGCGCGTATGCTCCCTGAGTGACACCCGGGGCTGGGAGGGGAGCGTCGTGCGCGCAGCCCCGAAACTCCTTCAGCCGGGAGTGCCTCCCGAGTTAAATGAAACGTCAGTCAAGATGTCGCGCTCGTCGCGCGCCGCGGACCGAAACACGCCCAATTCGTGTTCCTCGTCCTTGGCCGGCAACAATAAATCAGTTTGTCCAACTGGACTCGCTTTTCCGCGCCGGCGGACGCTCGCACCCCCGACCTCCCCCCCAGGAGCATTTTGCGCCGACCGTCGGTCCGGCGCGAATCGGGCGGTCCTCGACCACATTCTTGACGCAACTCCCCGAGGGCGGTCGGCGACGTGGCGCCGCATTGTCACCAAATTGCAATTCCCAATCGTCCCGTTCCGGCAGAGCCGCGCACATTAATATTCTACAGGTGCGCGTCGGGAGAGGTGTCGGCGCGCGCTGAAAGGTTCAACAGGCGGGGCGTGGGCAAAACAAGCAATCGCCGCATCCGACATGTGTTTTGTCCTTGCGCGCCGCGCAAATCCGATTGTTTTCGGCGCGGCCTCCATCGGCATTTCAATCACGTCCGCGGCCACCCTTCGGCTTGAGTGATAGAGTGATAGCAAACATAAACTCGTTTCCAATCCACTCGATCGCCGAGCGCACGCGCATAAATATGTATCCGTTGATATTGTTAGGAGTGCGTTTGGGGTATCGGATGTGGGTGTTTATGTTACCGTTTAGCAGTAAAGAGTGCGCCATCTACCGCCGGAAACTGCCGCCCAGACATCGTCGCCGCCTCTCGGCGAATGGCGCTGCCCAAGGGGGTTCGCTGCTCTGTCTCCGCGTCTTGCGATAACATCGTCGCCGTTGCCACCTTACTACCTTCTCGCCCCGAGGATTACATTCGACCGCCCCGCGCTCGCACCCCGTGACGTCGACGTCCTCTTCCTCGGCGCGCGCGTCGTTAAATCAAAAGTGGCATAAAACTATCCCGCGCTATCGGCCATCCGATTTTATGGATTTTTATGAGCGAATTAAAACTTTCATTTAAATACGTAAATCTTTTACGGGCGCCTCTTGCATCGAGTGCATAAAGCGCATCGTAAACGGCTTCGGAGGAAACGCGCGAGGAAAAAGGAGCGCCGAACGCTTGACACAGTTTCCAATCATCATAAAAACACCGAGACGCGGATGCGGTGCGCTTTCCTCTTGCGACGATGGCTCAATATATTACATTGTGTAACAGAGCGGGGAAGCGGAGCGCTTATGAATTTGCATGTCAAACGCGACGCGCAAGATATGCTGGTAGCCATCGCCATCAGTCATGTGTGCTTGGACGAAGGGCGGAATCCCGTTCCTAATGACGATTCGACGCGACAATTAAAAACGCACGAATTAACGACGAAATAACCGCTCGCGGACACCGAACGCCATCTAGCGGCAGAACGTACAAACATAAATGCGGCGAACAATGTTTTAATGAAAAACATGCAAATTCTAACAGATTACCTGCAGATTACATGCCGTTCGAATGTTTACTGTTTGATTCATCGCATCGATAACGCCCAGTGGTGCAAATCCGTCACACGCGCTTTTAATATTCATAAATATCGAAGCGATCGTGTCATTCGCGCCTGCCAAAACGCGGCGCGCGTTTTTAATATCGCCGGCAATGTTTTTCAATGCCGACGAAATTGACAAAACGCAAACAATTTATAATCCGCCGCCCCCCGCGTCCGGCGCGACGCTGGGTAATTTGCACGTTTGGAACTCGGATTGAATCAACCATGCGCGCGACTACCGACAATTAGTGCAATTATTGCAATTAAGTCGAAAGATGCAACACGGGGGCCTAGCACCCCGCGCATCGGCATCGGCAAATTGCATGCGTAATACAATTAAGTACATGCATTCTGATTTGGTGGAGTTTGCAGGAACGCAATCGCATTTCTTTTGTTCCGCGCGCATGGAAATTGTGCGCCCGCAGGCTCGGGATTCTTCCGTGCTGATTACGACGCGAATCCCATTAAAACGCATTTCATTTTTCATCGTCGCGCCGCCGAGAAACAAATAACGCGAAAACGTAATTTTCATGCAGAGCGCATAATTGGGCGCCATTAAAGCGAGCACGTTCGAAAATTTAAGCGGGTTGCAGTAATTTCTCACCGGGCGCCGCATTGATATTGAAATTAATTGATGCGGCGTAACGCGCGCGACGCGCAACAAACTGAGCATCTCCGGGTGGGTTTTTAATTAATTTCGGTCGCCGGGGGAGGCGCAGTGCGGTTGCGAAGAATCGCCTAGCGTCGACCGGAAGACGGACCGAAAAAGCCGCCACCTGATGAGTTCATATCGCAAGGTTAACTTGATTCCCATTGATCCGCTACACCCCCTCCCCCCCCTCCGCGATTTCGATGCATTCGGCGCGTAATCGAATTGAAGCCACTCGCCTAGACGCGACCATTGCGCGCCGCACGTGTCGAGGGGCGGCCGGGGCGGACGGCGGCCGCTCGTCGTGATGCATCCTGGCGCGACGGGGGCGAGGTGGTGAAGCGGAGCGTAACCCCGCGCGCCCGCATCGCGTTTCGTCATTGTCATCGCGCGTCCCGGCGTCCACGTGCGCGGCGATTGCGAGGGCGCATCCACGCATCCACGATGAATATTCACACAATTCGATTAACCCTCCTTTTTCGACGCGCGATTCGCACTAACACCGCCGCCGCCGACGCCGCCGACGCCGGCAATTACCGACGCGCTTGGATTGCTCCTCGTCGCCGGCTGACGCTGATCTTAAGCGGCGATAGGAACTGCGCCATCCATCCATTACTTGTTAGGCTCGCCGCCCACACAATGCAGCACTTTGTTGACTTTTAAGTGCAAATGTAGTCGCCGGCGTCATCAATCACACGCGTCTCCATGACGGGAATAATTCCATTCGGGACCTTCGATGCAGCGCAGACGTTTCGAGCAGTAGCAGATTTTCGGCGCAGGACCTCCTGGATATTGATATAGACAACCTGCAAGTCACCGGCTTCGGCGTCATGAAGCATCCACTAATGAGATTTCTGAGCTCTGATTATGTCGAGCACTTTGGGTTCTCCTAACCCCCCCCCCCCTCGACGCCGGCATTTTTCTAGGGTTTTTTCCTTTCGGTTTTCCTCCTCGTTTTCGGCCATCTCAAGTGGTCGCACGTGGTGTCCCAGCTGACGGAGGTTCGTTGATTGTGTTTCTCCTCATCGCCAAACATCGAGTTTCGCCCAATTTTCCACGTGGCACCGGAAAAAATGCTGAGACATTAGCGAAAGTCACGTCCAGGCATTCATCATCGACTCCGGATTGAAAACAAATTGTGGCCGAGGGTCGCGTCGCGGCTGCCAAACGTTTGATTTACTATTTCTGGCTTCGGTGGTAAACTGGCGAGAGACGCCACCTCAGTTTGGAAGCGGTTGTCCGGACAACCCCCGATTAGATGTCCGGCCTCTGCAGGGACCACCCTCGAAATCGCAGCGTGTCTACAGTGCGTCTCCACGCCCCCGACGCTGCGTTATCCGCTCTGTTGTGTGGTTGACGGACACACGGTATATAATTGAATGCGGCGGTCAAGATCGCATTGCGCGCTTCGTGCGATATGGTCCACTGTGCGCCTTTGGATAATATGAATTATTGATGCCGCCGACTAAGACGCGGTGTGATAAATGTCCACAATTGGGACTCGGCAAGTGGGCAGTAAATAAGGCCTGACCAGCGACAGGTACAGATCGTCCTCGTGGGAATTGCGATGTTCTTAAATTACATTTCGAATTGTTATTTCCTCGGAATAACTCAGGAGTCAAAGGATCTAATGGA
>JAODGE020024475.1:0-12693 GCA_027574965.2 Ecitophya simulans
AATAAATAACTCTAGAATAAAATAACCTACCATCAAAGTCTGCAAATGCGCTGGATCAGAACCCAAATTCCTAAAATTTCGTTTCATTTGCCAATAGATATCAAATTAATTTCGCCAAGTCGATGCGTGTAAACATACGCGATATAAATAGCACGTACGCAAACATTCGACAATAATATTTAGCGTTATAATAGATTTTATATCCGCGAATTTATGCAAAGCAGCGCCCAAAGTGGTAACTGGTGCGTGAAAGAAATTTTTAATCACATTTAATTAACAATTATCAAGTTTAAAGCAGTCATGTGAATAATTTGAATACAAACGAAATGTGGTATTAACAGAAAGTTTACACGTTTGCAGCGCGTTTGGGCACTAGCACGTGTTTTGAGCATTTAAACAAACTAAACGTCGTTAATAACCAAATATTCGACGCTCAGTAATTGTTAGTTCATTATCGTTGTAATTTCTGTGACTGACTACGCAACGTGATAAGGCGCAAATCGCCCACCTTTTGATGCCCATGTCCCTGATTGCCGTAGCGGGCGGGCCGACGAAAACGACGCCCTGTTTTTGGCACTCCTCGGAGAACTCCACGTTCTCGGAGAGGAAGCCGTAGCCCGGATGCACCGCCTGGCAGTTCGTCGCTTTGGCGACGGCGAGAATGACATCGCCGCGTAGATAACTCTGAGCGACTGCGGCGGGGCCGATGTTGTAGGCTTCGTCCGCCTGAAGTTTATGCACAACTGAAGATCTGATTTGGCGTCGTTTCCGATAACTCACCAGAGAGACGTGCAGGGAATTCTCATCGGCGTCGCTGTACACCGCCACGGTGCGAACTCCGAGACGTTTCGCCGTGCGCATCACGCGACATGCGATTTCTCCGCGATTCGCCACCAAAAGTTTGTCTATCCGCGACGTCGTGCTCTTCCATCTTGCGCCGTGAGCAACCAATGACAATGTAAGCACTTTTCTGTAATGCAACATAATCATCGATTATGATATCGAAGCATTTGCATTCGTACATCGCATTCATGGCAGAAGTTGCGTGAAACTTTAGTTGACTTAAGTAACTTCCTAATCCAACTAGACTTTTAGAGGTTAACTCGTTGCAGTAGGTGGTTTAGCGTTTGGCGTTAAAATTTCGTGTCGGTTTGCGAAGATTTCCATTTTGTGGACGAAACATACTCACGCTCGAAATAGTTGCGGCAACACCCAGACACCCATTTCTTTTTTTTATCTTTTCGGCGCGCACTCGTTGGTAATGGGTCCCACGGAACTTAATTAAAGCGATCGAGTTGTGCGCGGAGCATGCTCAGTGCTTAACATCAGATAGCAGCTCGTTTCGTGGCCTTCGCGGCCTTCGCGGCGTAATAACAACTGAGAAGTTGATTTGAGTTGAATAACTTTGTCCTCGAATGTTTACCGTTCATTTAGGAACATTTACGTCTAACATATGCGCTGGTTTGGGACTCGTTCTGGCGGCGTGTTAAGATAAGGAGAATATTTTAGGCTGATTAATGAACGAAAAAAACTTTGTTAATTGGAATAATAATGAGATTGTGTTTTGGTGAATATTTAAGTACAGTTGCAGTTTATTTATGGTATAGTAACATAGGCAATTATCGGCACAAAAATCGATTAATCGATACAATCCTACTTAACCAAATAAGTAACAATGAAACATTTTAAACCACCAAAATAATGCACACTTGATAAACTAGTTATATATTCTTAACGCTTTACAACATAAGTCGTAAGTTAAATCGACTTTATGAAAGAAACTAAGATATAAAGTAAGTAAAAGACAATAAAACCAATCACGGTGAAGTAGGTTTTTTACTAGCCATGGCAAGCAGTTTCGATAGCTTTCCAGATCTTGCCACCTTCTTACATTCGCATTTTGCACCAACATTCTTCTCTATGCACAACGAATTCCTTTCCGCCTCCAACTTAGACGTTTCGGCCTCGGCTTGCGCGACTTCGAATTCCAAATCGCGCAGTTTGCTATTAACGTCCGCCAGTTGTTTCGCGTAATCACCTTGTTCTTCCCAGGTTTTCAACAGTTCACCCAAAACCTTTAAAAGTCTGTCTCTAAAATCGAATGCACAACGTCAATTGAACAGATTGAAACTAAACAAATAAACAGAACTCAACTCGTTTGTTTGATAGAAATCCAATAAAACTTTCATCTGCTCCTCGGATACAGCTTTCGACTGACATTTTAACTTCTCATCAAATACTTTCATCTTCTCTGAGTATTCCGCCTTCAATTGAACGATTTGCTGAGTGTAAACTTCGAACATGTTCAGCTGCTTCTTCTCTTCCTTAATTTCAAACATGCATCTTTCTGAAAGTCGCATATTTTCAGTGCCTAGTTCTTTGATTTGCTCCATCAGATTGGCATGTTCGATTTGCAATTCGGCAAAGTGGGATTTCATAAATTGGTACTTCAATTCCAACTGAATTTTTTTATCATGCACTTCGGCAAATAATGAATTGCCTCTGCTCGCTTCATCCAGAGGCTTGGACTTTTTGCTTTCAATTTCAGCATGTAACATTGCAATCTCTGCTTGAAACTCTTGGACACTTTCCTTACTTGATTGTAATTCTTCACTTGTGTACTTTAATGTTTCATGAAGGTTTTCTAATTCACTGGAAGATGTCTACAAAGAAAATATGGGTAATATAATAATGTGATGATTGTTTTTAGGCAACAAACTTGTATATTATGTTCTAAAACTTGATTTGCAGCATGCATTTGCTCAATCTGTACTTGGGTGACTTCCACTTGTTCTGACATGGATAAAATTTTTTTCTCTAAATCTTTATTGTCACTTCTCTCTCTGATATACTCATTGTCTTTGATATGTTTTAGCAGTTTCAATTCCTCTTCATTCTTCACAATATTCTCATTTATGTTTGCAATTTCTTGTTGGACAGCACCAACTTTAACATTATTGTCATGAATTAGCTGTCGCTTCTTCCCTTCGTAGTTTTGAATTTCGCTGGCAAGCTTTTTGCATTCTGCATCTTCTTCATTTGATAAAAATTCAATTTCTTCAATGTAATTGTCTTCAATGGCTTTGCATTTTGTTAAAGTCAGTTGATTCTCATATGATTGTTGTAGATTCATTTCGATTTCTTCTGCATGCACGTGCACTTGTATTGTAAGTGCTTCAAGCTCACGTTCTAAGGTATCCAAAGGTAAATTTTCCAGATCTTCCATCGACATATTACAAACAGATAAAATCTGAGATTCTGGCATGCTGAGCTTTTTAATGGGATAAAACGGCAACGAAACAGCACGACAATATTGTAAATTTACTATAACTAATGAAATATTCTTGGCAAATAACGTGATAATAGAATAATATGAAATAATACGAAGTGTTATAAGTGAATCTAATTGTGATAAATGTAACGGACGTCTTTCAAAGGAACCTAGGCAACTCATCATACATCTTTTTTGTATCGACCTTTAATCCTGCTTAATTTTATTTTGACAGTTGTACTTAACGAGGTTTTTTTAAGAAATTAGTCACGTAATAACTTTCCGTGTCATTGAATTTTTATGTACAAATGTATAAACGTGTAAAATACACTTGAATCATTATATAAAGGTGGTTAAAAACATTTATTTTATTTAAAACTGTATAAAAACGTGAAAAACAGTTGTCTTGCTCTGATTGGTTAAGATTGATGACAAGTGTTTGTGAGTTCAGTGCATTCGGCGGTTCGTCGCGCTTCAACGTCTCGGTTGCAGTATTGTCAGCTGATATTTTTAATTCTGCCAGCGAAATAATGTAAATCCGCGTGCAAGTTGTGCGTTAATCTTAAAATAATTGCGCGCGCGTTCGCGTTCTAACAGTTACATTCGAAGCGCAGCGTAATTTATTTTCGGCAAGTTGCCACGGACTTTAAGGTTAGTTCCGAAGCGAAGCCTAACGAGCTGCATGTTTCTTTGTAATCCAAAAAAAACAAAACTAATTAACGTATCCTAATGTTTCAGATGATTCGTCCATGTCTGTGTTATTTGTTCTTAGTCTTACTCGCGAGCGCTATTTCAAATAGCCTTGCGAAGACAAAAAAGTCCAAGTTTGTTACCACACTTCTGGATGCCAAGTGGGACGCAACTCCGTTAGTTTTAGAAGTTGCCGAGTATCTGAAGGATGAAAATGTCGATTACTATTGGCGTTTTGTTGATTCCATTGGCAGTCTAAAGCCGGCTTTAAATGAAATTGGTAAAACATTATCAAACAAATTTAAGCGACAATTATGTTGTAATTTTATGTATATTTACAGATGATGAGAAAAAACGTTATGATGTGATACTGGAGCATGCTGCCAGGTTAATTACGCCTCTTCAAGTGTCGCTGCTTAAGCTTGGATTGTCTCTTCATGTGTACTCCCCCAAAGTTGAAATGTTCGTACAGATTGCAAGGGAACATGAGTTGCCTGATTGTCCAGCACTGGCTGATGTTGGAGGGGAGTTTATTTGTGATCTAGCAAAGCTGCATGATTTTATTCAGAACGTAAGTAAGCAGTGTTTGTTTTTTTTTCTCTAATTAGTGAAGCAACTTTTTTTTGGGCATCATAGATGAAGGAAGAAACATACGAACGAAACGAAGTGTTCCGCGTCGATACGCATTACCCAGGTTCCGAAAATCGAACGATCGCTGTTGTTCTATACGGAGAACTCGGCACCAGCGAGTTTCAAGGCTTCCACGCCATTCTAAAATCGGAGGCCCAGCAAGGCACGATCGATTACGTCGTGCGACATTTTATTCGATCTCGCCGAGATCGCCGCCTCCGATTGTCCGGCTACGGCGTCGAGCTGCAAATGAAGTCCACCGAGTACAAAGTTCAGGACGATTCGGAGATCAAGGACGATCGCAGCTCCGAGGACGCGGCGCAAGAAGACGACGACGTCGAACTGGAGGGTTTCGATTTCGGCAAGTTGAAAACGATCTTTCCGGACTTGAAGCAACAACTGGACAAATTCAAGACGCACTTGGAGGAAACCTCGAACGAAATGGCGCCTCTCAAAGTGTGGCAGTTTCAAGAGCTCAGCCTGCAAGCGGCCGAACGCATCATGAACGCGCCGAGAGACGAAGCGCTGAAGGTATTCACGAATTTGGCGCAGAACTTTCCCATGCAGGCCAAGGCGTTAGTGAAGACCGTCGTGAACGACGAACTGAAGAAGGAGATGCGCCGTAATCAGGAGATATTCGGCGCCACGCTGAATTTGCAACCGTCCGACACGGCGCTGTTCATCAACGGATTGTACTACGACGTGGACGTCGTCGACATCTTCGGCATTCTCGACGTCGTCAGGCAGGAGCTGCGTACGATGGAAGGCTTGCACGACATCGGTCTGGGCAACGCTCGCTTGTCCTCGCTGCTCTCGGTGGATTTCAGCGACTCGAACAACGGTCAGGAGTTCGCGATGGACATCCGCGACTCGGCGATCAACTGGATCAACGACATCGAGAACGATTCCAAGTACAGCCGATGGGGCGCCAGCCTGATGGACCTGCTGCGTCCGACGTTCCCCGGCATGCTGCGGCAGGTGCGCAAGAACCTATTCAATCTGGTCGTCATCGTCGATCCGCTGAACAGGGAGACGCGCACGCTGCTGAAGCTCGTCGAGTCGTTCGTCGTGCACGCCGCGCCGCTGCGCGTCGGCCTCGTGCTCGCCGCCAGGTCCGACTCCGACGTGTCGGGCGCGGACGATCCGGGCGTCGCGATGGTCTGCGCGTTCAATTACGTCGCGCAGAAGAAGGACGCCGCGGCCGCGCTGAACTTCGTCGCGACCGTGCTCGGCGCGGCGAAGGCCGACGTCACCGTGGATCACGTCCGGGAACAGTTCGCCAAGCGGTACGGCGACGATCCCGCGCACGTCTTCGGCGACGACTCCGACTACGACTTCGGGCGGCGGTTGAGCGCGGACTTTGTGCAGCGCACCGGCCTGCGTGCGCTGCCGCAGGCGCTGCTGAACGGCATTCCGCTGCCGGCGCACCAGCTGAACGTGGAGGAGTTCGAGGAGGCCGTGCTGACCGAGGTGATGTCGCAGACGCCCGCTTTTCAGAAAGCCGTCTATCGGGGCAAGCTGCAGGACGGCGACGACGTGCTCGACTACATCATGAATCAGCCGAACGTGATGCCCAGGCTGAACGAGCGCGTGTTGAGCAAGGAGAACGTCGCGTACCTGGACATGACCGGCGCCGTCACTACCAGCATGGCTATGCAGGACCTGTTGAAGCTGACGCCGAGGGACATGACCGCGACGGCGCTCGAAAATTTGCGGTACTTCACGTCGCCCAGGAAGGCCGACAAATACTACGGCATGACTTACTGGGTTGTCGGCGATTTGAATTGTGGACAAGCGCGGGAGTTGCTTATTGACGCATTGGAATATATGGTAATTACGTTCATTACAACTTTGTCTATTTTAAAAATTTCTCTGTGTTTCATAACAATTGCTGATTTCTGGCAAAGACACAGTGACAAACTGGTTGATCGCTGGCAGAAGATTGTTAGAAATAGCAAAGAATACAAAACCGATGTAATCCTGGTTATATTTGATATTACTCAGAATTGATTGATAAATCTTAATACTTAAACATTTTAAAAGATGTTTGATAAAAAAGTCTTAGCAAGCTTCAACTTTTTACGCCTTGAAATGAGCAACACCGCAGTTAATCAATTTTACGTACTTCTAGAAATCATCAGGTGATACAAGAGTAGCATTCCTACCAAACGTCGACGGGACGCAAGATAACACCATCAACAAGTTAGTTTTGGCTGCGATGGACTTCTACGATGATAAAACAACGAATACAATCATTGATTTTCTGAAGACCGGCGGTGATAAAACCAAGTTAGCCGTGAGTATCGCTTAAACCCAAAGTACTGCAAGTCTTTATTAACAAACGGAAACATTCTTTCGCCCAGCAGAAAGCGACGTTGGCCAAGGAATCCTCGCAGGAACTCTCGCTGAAAATGTTGCGCGTCTACTGCCAACGAGTGCTCGGTTTCGCTGCGGGCGCGCGCGGCGTCGTCGCCAACGGTCGCGTCTTGGGGCCGCTGAACGAAAGCGAAAACTTCACCGTCGACGACTTCGCCCTGTTGGACCGCTACAGCAGTGCCGCCTACGGGCAAAAACTGAAGGAAGTCCTCGACAGAAACGCCGACGAAGAGGGCGACGTCACCAGCAATTCGATCATGAAGATCGTCAGCTTGTTGGTGGCGCGTCCGCAGTCGAAAACGCGATTCGACATCGCCTCCGAGAACGATCAGCACTCGGCGATCAAACTGCCGCCGAATCAGCCGGAGAAGGTGGCGTTCGACATCGTCGCCATCGTGGATCCGGTCTCGCGCGGTGCGCAGAAGCTCGGTCCGATCCTGCAAGTGCTGCAGGAGGTTTTGAACTGCAACATCAAAGTGTTCTTGAATAGCGTCGAGAAAAACAGCGACATGCCGCTTAAGAGGTAATGGTAATTCTGTCATTTTAACAAATTGGGCAGAATCAAGTGCGAGGAGTAATTTACGTTACAGTTTCTATCGCTTCGTCCTGGATTCCGAGATACAATTCACCGACGATGGCAGGCAAACGCCAGGACCGATCGCCAAGTTCAATAACATGCCGCAGTCGCCGCTCCTGACGCAGAACATGCACGTGCCGGACAATTGGCTGGTGGAGGCCGTGCGGGCCGTCTACGACTTGGACAACATTCGATTGGAGAACGTCGAGAACAATGTCCATAGGTAAATGCACACGATAACGAACGGCTATGAATCAATCATCGCGTCCCATTCCCAAATTCAGCGAATACGAACTGGAATACCTTCTGCTCGAGGGCCACTGCTTCGAGTCCACCACGTTGAGTCCGCCACGCGGGCTGCAAATCACCCTCGGCACGGAAAGACAGCCCGTCATCGTGGACACTATCGTGATGGCGAATTTGGGCTACTTCCAGCTGAAAGCCAATCCCGGCGCGTGGATCGTCCGGTTGCGGCAGGGCCGAAGTTCGGAAATTTACGATATCACCAGGTAGCATTGCTTTGCGAACGACCAAGCGAGGACCAACGCTTATATCGTGTTTTTTTATTTTCTTTTCAACAGTCACGAAGGTAGCGACACGCCGGTGAAATCCACGGACATTAAAGTCGTCATCGGTTCTCTGCGATCTAACATCGTCAAACTCAAAGTCACCAAAAAGCCGGACAAATTGGGAATGGATCTGCTGAGCGAAGACAACGAGAACAACGGCATTTGGAACTCGATCACAAGGTCGGTATCATTGTCTCCGAAGAACCACTTGTGCGACTTAACATTTGGTTTTGGTTATTTTAACATCAAAATTTAAATGACACATTGCATGCAGATGTTGTTTGTAAAATATTTGTGTTCGTTTAAATATCGTTGCGGATGCGTTAAACGTTCGTCGCCATTTTGCATGCCCGCCCGCAGTCTGGTCAGGTAACGACGCTGTAACGTCGATCATGACGCGCGCGTTAATTTCGCACTTCCAGTTCGTTCGGCAGTGCCGACGAGGGCGAGGAGGAGCAACTGAACGTCTTCTCGTTGGCGTCGGGACATCTCTACGAGCGCTTCCTGCGCATCATGATGCTGTCGGTGCTGAAACAGACCAAGGCGCCCGTGAAGTTTTGGTTCCTCAAGAATTATCTGTCGCCGCAAGTGAAAGACTTCCTGCCGTACATGGCGAAGCAGTACGGCTTCGACTACGAGCTGGTGCAGTACAAGTGGCCGCGCTGGCTGCACCAGCAGACCGAGAAGCAGCGCATCATCTGGGGCTACAAGATACTGTTCCTCGACGTGCTGTTTCCGCTGGACGCGAAGAAGATCATCTTCGTCGACGCCGATCAGGTCGTGCGCGCCGACCTGCAGGAGCTGCAGCGGCTGGACCTCGGCGGCGCGCCGTACGGCTACACGCCCTTCTGCGAGTCGCGCACGGAGATGGACGGCTTCCGCTTCTGGAAGCAGGGCTACTGGCGCAACCACCTGCAGGGCCGGCGCTATCACATCTCGGCGCTGTACGTCGTCGACCTGAAGCGCTTTCGGCGCATCGCCGCCGGTGACCGCCTGCGCGGCCAGTACCAGGCGCTCAGCCAGGATCCGAACTCGCTGTCGAACCTGGACCAAGACCTGCCGAACAACATGATCCATCAGGTGGCGATCAAGTCGCTGCCGCAGGAGTGGCTCTGGTGCGAGACGTGGTGCGACGACGCGTCGAAGAGTGCGGCGAAGACGATCGACCTGTGCAACAATCCGATGACGAAGGAGGCCAAGCTCACGGCGGCGATGCGCATCCTGCCCGAATGGAAGGGCTACGACGAGGAAGTGCGCAACCTGCAGCAGCGCATCGACAAGGGCGAGCTGGACCACGACCCGGCGTCGGAGCACGCCGACGACGAGGCGAAAACACCAACAGCTCGTGAGTTTTAATCAAATTTCTAATGTTGCGAAATGTTTTTGTTCGTTATTTTTACAGTAATTTTATAATATGTTTGTTACAGGGCGCGATCGCGATGTACACACAGAACTTTAATTGGTAATGTTGCGTACGTAAGTTGTAATTAACTAGAGGTGTAAGTGTATACAGTGTGTACAGAGGTGTGTGTGGCATCTGCATATTAATTACGAATGGTGTGAAGAGGATCACAACCTTCCTGGTGATTTCGATCCTTGAATTTTTACCTTACACGTAATAAAGGAGATTAAATATAACGGCAAGGTATTTATTCTAATTTAATAATAAGTTAGGGGATGAATGTTAGATGGTGTGAATATATACAACTGCGTATTCGAATGATATATGTACAGTGAGTCAGAAAAGCTTCTACGAAGCATTTAAATCAGCAGTTTCCAATTTGTAATTTTTTCGTAGATGGATATATATCGCCCAGGTACGTATAAAATTGTGTTCGCATCTAATTTTGAAAGTGGTCGGTATTCGCCAATACCACGTTCACAATATCGTTTAGACCAATTGTTGCTTGTTTCTTCATAATGTTTGTTGTGACGCAAAAGTAGGCGGCGGGCGTGTTTTCTTTCGCGTCTAGTGAAACGCCGCATGGCAGACTTCCACTTTAATATCGGAACGTGTTGAGTCGTTTTGATTGCACTTATAGAAAACGCGAGCGGAGCGGTGGCTTTAGCGATTGTGCAAACTTTCGGAAATCTGGTTTCCACATAGACGACGCTGCAATATGCGAGTTTTTGCGTCCCGCGAAGCGTTGCGAAAGTAAGCAAAAGCCGCTATTAATCGCGCATTAACTTCGCATTAATCTCCCCCTTCGGCCGACGACCGGCGCTCTTGATTTCGTCAAATGTCTCTTTAATACTTGGAACGCAACCGAACACAAAAGATATAATAATACTCGACTTTGTACTTGTTTCAGCGGCGTCCCCAAGCGCACGCTAACGACAGAATAATTCGCGTGGAAACGGCGCGTTACGATGCGACTCAAGTGGGCGGTCGTCGAGAGCGCAGGCGTGTTTCGTTGGCGGCGGAGCACGACGTATGGGGCGGTCGCGAAACGCGCGAAGGGAAGCGCTACGTTGTAATTAACTGCATTCGTGGCGCTGCGTGAGCGTCCTGCACGTCTTGCACTTGACGTAGCAACAGTAGTAGTATTTGCACTGGCATCGCTCGATCTTTTCTTCGACGACCGTCCGATATCCGCGACCGCAGCACAGTTGTCGGCAGCTGTCCGTGCCGTTCGATGTCACGTTGCAGGTTCTGAAATGTACGAAACGAACAAAAAAGCGCACAGTTATTTTCGAGATTTTGTACAGGGCAAGTCAACACGTCAACACGATTCATCACGCCATAGTTAAATATTTTTGGTAAAAGTAGTTTTTGCAACTAGCGTGAAAAAAGTGGTTGCTTTTGGCACTGCTTGCAGTGAAAAAAAGTAAGTGATTTATGAAAAAAATGAATATATTGCTTAAAATACCGATAAAAATTATAACGCTCACAATATTTCAATATTTTTGAATAAACTTTCTTTTTTTTCGGCGGAATGTATGCACGAACAGTCAACTTTGCAATCTTTGTTCGTTGTACAACGCTCGGTGTATTAAAATCATGTCGTTTATTTCTTGCTTAAGGTTCGGAACTATACGAAACGTAATTATATATCATTAAGAGCGAAGGGTTCGTTCGACCATCGGTATCGGAATGTTGGGCCGTGACGGCATTCGCCCCAAAAAACCCACTCACCGCCCGGCCGTTCCGATGCTCCCCAGCCGATCGTCCTTCGCGCAGTAGTCCGGCGACTTGGTGAGGAAGACCAACTGGTCGGACACGGAGCGTCGGGCCGGCACTTCCGGCACGTCGTTTTCGTACACCAGATAGGACTTCTGAATCTCCTTGGCGCGCGCGAAGCGTTTCAGCAGGCGCTCGCCGACGGCCTTGAGGTCGGGGATGGCTCGCCAGCACGTCTTGATGCTGCACGAACCGGAGACGCCGTGGCATTTGCATTGCGTCGACAAACTTTCGCCGATCACCTGCGACGACAAAATGGCCGACGAGGAAATATTAGATACGAATAGCTTTTTTTTTGTTTTTTGCCTATTTTATTAGCAAATATTCGGTGCGCACTAAAAGTAAAATTATTAGATTGAGTAATAAGTAATGAGAGATTTGCATAAAATTTGAATACACCTTTCGAAAGCTCAGCTTTTTCTTTGCAATCATGTCGATAGTAACTTTCGGCAAGGAGGATGTTCAAAGTTGGCTTCGGAACTTTTTTGAATGTAACTTGTGGAACAGTTTAAGGAGATTTTTCTGTCGTAACACAGAATATATGATTGATTAAATTGTTGTTATATTCGATACGGAACAGTCGACTTTTCATTAAAGAAGAAAAACGCTCATTTTCCTCTATTTAGAACGACGAAAAATGTGGACGTTAATACAATAATTTTCATTTGTTTATTGCAAAATTGCGAAATACGCGGACGGTAAAACGCTCATTACTTATTACTTATTGAAACCCAATAATACCTCGTGAAAATGAATAAATAAATTAATTGTCGATCTTGAGATGTCGAAAATATATCGACATATCGATATGTTATTTTTGTTTAGACGATATTTTTGGGCGATATTTGATTTTTCGATATATCGCTATTAAAGTTGGACTATCGAAACATCGACACAAAGAATCTATTCTTGACAATTTCATATTCTATTTAAAATCGAGCGTGATATATCGATATTTTTTTCAAATTAATTATATATCGACAACGATATATATCGATACCTTGTTGGATTTTCGCCATCCCTAAATCGATCACTAAAAAATTGTGTCAGTTTTGAAAGTTGAAAGCGCATACCTTCCTGCCGATCTTGTTGTTGTGCAAATTGACCGCCGCCGTGTACGTGCGCATCGTCTTCGCGGCCTTCTTGTCGTCCGACTCGCCGGACGGCGGTCGGCGCGCGTCCCGCTTCTCGACGGCGTCGACGAAGCGCCGCGCGAAGCGCATGCCCCAGCCGACGTTGTCGCCGCAGCCGCCCCACTTGAAGTCGCCCGGCGGCGGCTCGCGCGGCGGCACCGCGCACGCACACTGGTAGAGATGGCCGCCGGCGCAGGCGCGCGCCATCGTGTAGGCGACCGCCGCCGAGCTGATCGCGTACACGTACGCTTGCTCGCGCGTGGCTG